>CM029022.1:36203832-36351903 GCA_016801055.1 Panax notoginseng
TCTATTATGGTAACTATATTTGATTGTATCCATGTTTTGATCGTCATTCTTGAATTTTTCTCCATTATATTTTATTATGGAGTATTTTAAACTTGAATTAATCTAAGGTACGAATATATCTAAACTTTGTCCTTTATAGTAACGGGATTCGTTCTCTAAAAATATTTTTCATCATCCTCAGTCATAAATGGTGATACTTGATGAATATCTTTGCATGTAGTGTAAAAAGGAATGATTACCTAATGAATATCTTTGGCCCGTAGTGCAAAGATGAACATGTGTTGAGATGAACATGTACCAACGGTGATAACAAATGAATATCTTTGGCCCGTATGCAAAGATGAATATTTGATTTCAAGATGTATATTGTTGATGTTACAGGGATAAAATATTGATGATGGACTTTTAAATTTATATAGATGATAGTAGATTTCATTTCTCTACTTAACACTTCTAATTGAATTTAATTGTTTCCCGCAGCATTGTTTGATCTAAAACTTTTGTCCATTATATTCTATCAAATTTTTCCCTGTTGAAACTATTGATAATTTGTTGTATATTATCTTAGTCATTAAATATTCTTTACTTGGCGCTAGTTGAGCTCACCTTTTCTTTTTTGTTCCATTTTTCTTTCTCAGGAGGTGAGAATATAAGAAAAACTAGCCGGGTATGGAGTGATGAGTTCCCTAGAAAGTTGTTTAGCAGTCCTCACTATTTTTGTAAAATAGTGTATCAATAATTGTAATTAAACTCCTTTTGAGTTTTAATACTGTCTATTAGATAATAATATATTTAAACTCACAGTTTATGTGTTGTCGTATTTTGCACGCAATTGTAATAATGAAGTTGTATTTGTTTCTGTACCATGTATTTGCGACTCAGAATGGGTGATGTATACCTATTTTGGGGCGTGACATAATACCTATTGATACCAGTATGTATACATGAAGTAAGAGTCGTCTAAGCTATTTGACCAGCTAGACACAGATTTAGAAATATCGTTGAATATGATAAAACCTTTTTATATCTAATCAAATTGTTTTGGTTCGGATTCCATGTGACGCCCCCAAAATAGGTCCAATCTATCCAACCCATTCTGAGTCGCCAAATACATGGTACAGAAAATAACTACAACTTTATTATTACAATTGTCGTGCAAAATACGACAACACATATACTGTGAGTTTTAAATACAAATATTGTCATCTAGACAGTATTCATACTCAATAAATCCTCATTACAATTATTCAAACACTATTTTACAGAAATAGTGAGGACTGCTAAAACATCTTTCTAGAACCATCACTCCATACCCCGACTAGATCCTGCTATGTTCTCACCTCCTAAGAAGAAAAAAATGGAACAAAGAGGAAAATGGTAAGCTCAACTAGCCCAGTAAAGAATATTATGACTAAGATAATATACAACCAATTATCGTTAGTCTTCAACAGGAAAAAATCTGATAGAATATAATCCACAACAAGTTTTAGATCAATAACTGCAGCGGAAACAGCAAACCATTAGAAGAGTCAAGTAGAGAAAGAATTCTACTATCTTCTAAGATTTAAAAGTCCATCATCAATATTTTATCCCTGTAACATCAACTAATAATCATCTTTATCCAAATATTCATCTTTGCACTACAGGCCAAAGATATTCATTTGTATCACCTGTCAGTCATGTTCATCTCAACACCTGTTCATCTTTGCACTACAGGCCAAAGATATTCATCAAGTAATCATACATCTTTGCACTACAGGCCAAAGATATTCAGTAATATCATCATTTAGGACTGAGGATGATGAAAAATATCTTAAAGAGAACGAATCAAGTGAGACAGAAGGACAAATATTAGGGATTCGTATAACAGTTTATCCAAGATCAATAATACTTCATAATAATCAATTGTGAAGCAGAATTCAAAAATTAAAGATCAAAACATGGATACAATCAAAGATAGTAACCATAATAGACATCTTGGACAAAAAGGAAAAATTTTATTTTTCAGTGAATAGTGTCGTATTCGTGAATAGTAACGTATACGTGAATAGTAACCCCGACACAAAAAGTTTTAAATTTGATAAAAACTCATATCAATATTTCAGCATAATGATATTGAAGAAAATAATATCATTAAGAAGAAAATAATATCCCTTACCTCAAAATATCAGTACTTCTGGTCGAATACACCGGTATAAGACTGAAAGAAACTTGCTCTAATGAATAGAAACTCAAAGTATCTAAATACTCACAAAATACACTCAATAATCTAGAGAGAGAAAGAGAGAAAACTTGTTTCTGGTGTGATTTTCAATTCTAACTTAGCCCTCTATTTATAGGAAAATTGTTAGCACGCCGAAGCAGACTTAACCTACAACCTGATGGCTTTACCTGCTACTATTTCCACCCACCACATTTGAATAAAAATCTCAGCACATTTCTTCACCACCAAGAGTGGGGCCCACCAATTCTAGAATTTCTCATCAAAATGATAAACTCCTCCGAAAATTCAATAATTTCTGAACCAGTCATCTCGTAAAATTCATAATAAATCATACGTTCATTTTTAACGGTTCAAAATTTGTGGACATATACTCAACTTATATATGTATAACATATCCAAAAATTACCATGATCCAACGGTCGGATTAAAAATTATAACCCCCGCAAAATATCTCAAAAATCCTGATTTTTAATACCTCCATTCCGACAAAAATACTGATAAAAACCTCAACATTAACTCCTTCATTTTTAACCACAAAAATATATCCCTCATTTATATCCACATAAAATAAATATTCCTTATCATATGAATCAATAATTAATTATTCACAAATAATATTACAGAATCACATTTATGACAACCAGGCCGTTCCTAGGATAGAGGGGGCTTTCCAATAAGGATTTCTCCTTACTGGCGCGCAATTAGATGACCAAACCTCTCCTTAGACAGAACTTTCTAGACATTGCCAATAATGTTATCTAATAATATTATTCAAATAATATGAATTATTGATCTGATAATGGAAAATACTGTGCAGCAACAATTATTGAAACAACAATAATATAAAATATCAACACAGCAATTATTGAATCAATAAAATAAAATATTGAACAATAACTACTGTAACAATTATTGAGTAGTGTCTTCTTACGTAAGAATCAATAATTGGTGCAATACCGTGTGCTACTGTATTTTAACCACCGGGTATTCCAACAGTATTAACGGAAACAACTACGCCGTTATTTATAAATAACTTATACTTGTCGTTTTCTTCATCCAATGGCTTTCCGTTATGGGGCCCACACAAGGCTGCGCTGTCGTACGAATATTCCCCGACAGCAAGAATATTACAAGACCAAACGAATATTCCCCTACAAAATGAATATTTTATAACCACTTGCTTATTTTGCAAAATTTACACATTTCACCCATAACCAAAGTATTATATCAAATTAACCCCTTATTATAAACAATAATATTTAGAGAAAATTTGATTTATTCATTAATAAGTTGGGGTCTTACAACCTCCCCTCCTTATGAAATTTCGTCCTCGAAATTGACGTACGTACCTGATGTTTCAAAAAGGTAAGGATACCTCGCTTTCATTTCTGATTCTAACTCCCAGGTCATTTCTTCAATAGCATGGTTTCTCCACAAAACCTTAACTTGTGGTATAACCTTCGTGCGTAGGACATGCTCATTCCTATCCAAGATCTTAACAGGTACCTCCTCGTACGTTAAATCTTCAGCTATCTCGTCTGGTTCTAACTCAATAATGTGGTTCGGGTCTTTAACATATTTACGAAGCATAGATATGTGAAAAATATTATGAACACGAGACATGCTTGGAGGTAATGCGAGTCTATATGCCACATTTCCTAATCGCTCAAGAATCTCAAATGGACCAACAAATCTTGGATTAAGCTTTCCTCTCTTTCCAAATCTTGTAACTCCCTTCCATGGTGCAACACGTAACAATACATGATCCCCAATATTAAATTTCACGTCCTTCCGATGAAGATCCGCATAACTCTTTTGTCGATCCTGTGCCGTTTGTATACGTTGCCGAATCGTTTGGATCTTCTCTGTAGTAATGCGTACCAACTCTGGTCCCAACAATGTTGCTTCACCCACCTCGTCCCAGCATACTAGAGAACGGCATTTTCTTCCATACAACGCCTCGAATGGAGCCACACCTATGCTCGCCTGATAACTGTTGTTGTAGAGAATTCCACCAATGGTAGGTACTTATCCCAACTCCCTTTGAGATCTAGGACACAAAGTCTTAATAGATCTTCAAGAGTTTGAATAGTCCTCTCTGATTGTCCGTCTGTTTGAGGATGGTATGCCGAACTGAATCGTAAATCCGTGCCTATAGCTTTCTGCAAGCTAACCCAAAATCGTGAAGTGAATCTTGGGTCACGATCCGAAACTATGGATACTGGCATGCCATGCAATCTCACAATCTCGTTCACGTACATACTAGCAAGACGTTCAAGGGAATAAGTCTCACGTATCGGCAAGAAATGAGCAGACTTGGTTAATCTATCAACAATAACCCAAATCGCATCTATGCCTTGAGAAATCTTGGGAAGACCTGTAATGAAATCCATGGTAATGTGTTCCCACTTCCATTTCGGGATCTTAAGTGGTTGCAATGGACCCTTTGGCACTTGATGCTCCGCCTTTACACGTTGACAAGTTAAACACCTCGAGATAAACTCCGCGATCTCTCTTTTCATATTGCTCCACCAAAATGTATGTCGAATTTCGTGATACATTTTGGTACTCCCAGGATGGATTGCAAACGGTGTGTTGTGTGCCTCCATCATTATTCTATGCTTCAAGTCAAAATCGTTAGGAACACAAAGTCTGGAGTTGACTTGAAGTATTCCTTCTTCATCGATTCTTGCTTCTGGAATAGCACCTTCTTGCACTTTCTTCTTCATACGCATCAGCTCCATTTCCGTAGCTTGAGCAGCTTTAACTTTATCGATTAAAGTCGGTTCTACTCGTATATTTGATATCATCATGTGGGTACTTCGAGCCTTCATCTCTATCTCCATCCTTTGCAAGTCATACAAAATGGGCCTTTGTGTTAACAACATTGCACTCGTACCCGCATATGATCTTCTACTCAATGCGTCAGCTACTACGTTTGCTTTTCCAGGATGATATTGGATGGTATGATCGTAATCTTTCAACAGCTCGAGCCAACGTCGCTACCGCATGTTGAGTTCCTTTTGGGTGAAGAAATATTTGAGGCTTTTATGATCTGTATAGATCTCCACTTTCTCCCCATACAGGTAGTGTCTCCAGATCTTCAACGCAAAAACAACTGCTGCCAACTCCAAATCATGAGTAGGATAATTCCTCTCATATTCTTTGAGTTGTCGTGAGGCATAGGCTATGACTTTCCCATGTTGCATGAGAACACATCCTAACCCTTTGCCTGAAGCATCACTGTAGATAACAAATCCATCCGAACCAGATGGTATTGTCAGAACAGGTGCCGAAATGAGTCTCCTCTTGAGTTCTTGGAAACTCTTCTCGCATTCCCCACTCCATACGAATTTTGTATCTTTCTGAGTCAGCTGAGTTAACGGAGTAGCGATTCGAGAAAATCCTTCCACAAATCTCTGATAATAACCAGCTAAGCCCAGAAAGCTACGTACTTCGGTTACCGACTTCGGTTGCTCTCAATTGTGATTCATATCCAAATCTTGGATAGCACGTCACAATGGCACCTATTATTTTACCACCACACAAATATAGAGTCCCTTACGGAGAGTCTGGCTTTGGTGCATTCCACAAAGGAAGTCACCAGATAGAGGCTCTGGTACCAACTTCTATAGTTGGGTTTTTAACTCCTGAAGTTCAATAGGAGCTATTCAATATGAGATTTTAGAAATGGGTTTTGTATCGAGTTGAAGATCAATACAAAAATTTAATATCACGTTCTGGGTTAGGCCAGGAAATTCTTTAGAAAATACGTCAGGAAATTCACTAACAACAGAAATATTATTCAAATCTGACGTATTTTTGTTCAAGTCCATGACATGGGCTAAGAAAGCTTGACATCTATTTTTCAATAAACGAATGGCTTTGTGGCTTGATATGACAGTGACTAATTTTAGTGGTTTAGTAGTTTGAATTCGTATGACTGGTTGGTTAGGAATATGAAAACTAACAACCTTACGAAAATAATCAATTTTAGCATGATGAGTGGTTAACCAATCAATTCCTAAAATCACATCAAAAGCAAGTATCTTTAAAGAGATAAGGTCAACAGGTAAGGTGATGGTGCCAACTTGGATCACACGAGATTTATAAACAGTGGATGTGATGAAAGTTTCTCCTAACGGAGTCTCCACAGATAAATCAAAGTCTAACTTCTCCGGAGTCAAGTTTAAACGTTGAGCACAAGCAGGAGAGATAAAAGAATGGGTAGAACCGGTATCTAATAAGGTATAAACTTCACATGAATTTATGATTAGCTTACCCGTGATCACCTCGTTTGGGTTCCTCGCATGTTGACCAGTCACGACAAACGCTCTTCCAGGAACCGTTGACTTTATCTTTTCTGGGACAGCTTTTTGAGTCACCATCCCCGCTGGACTTGGTTTTGCTACAGAACACTCTCGAGCTATATGACCTTCCTTTCCACAGTTATAACATACCTTAGATTGTTGTGGGCAGTTTGGGCTGATATGTCCCTCTTTTCCACATTTGTAACATACGACCGGTGGTCGTTCTCCTCCCCTAGAAACAGTTGATGTTTATGCTGACGTCTTCACGTTATCATTGTTGTACCTTCTCTTCTTGAAATCTCCTCCCGACTCGCTCCTTCTATTATCACGACCACGATTACCACCAGAGTGGTTACCGCCTTTGTCCGTATTTTTCCCTCCTCGTTGGTTATCATCGCTCTGATGACTGCTGTCACCGGTATGACCCTGGTTGTGGTCCCTCGGTTGCACATACTCATTATCTCGCTCTAATAATTGAGCCCTATTTACAACATCTGAATATAAAGAAAATTTATGAGAGATAAGATATTACCGAATCTCGGGTTTTAGACCTCTCAGAAACATCCTTGTCATTCGTTCCTCATTCTCGACCAAATGAGGTGCAAACCTGGATAACTCTGCAAACTTCGCCTCGTACTGGGACACCGTCATGTTGTTTTGCTCCAGTCTAATAAACTCTACCTCCTTCATATGACGAATACTTTCAGGAAAGTACTTGTCATTAAACAGTTTCTGAAACGTTTCCCAGGACATGTTGAGTGCGTCAGGCTGGGTACGCTTCACAGACTCCCACCAGTAGTCTGCCTCACCGCGGAACATAAAGGTGGCGAATGGAACCTTCTGTTCCTCCGTGCATCCCAAGACATCGAATATCTTGGTAATTTGCTTGACCCACGTTTCCGCCATGATCGGATCCGGCTTTCCCTTAAATTCTGGTGGTCCCAATTCTTTGAACTGATTGGCTGTGACAAACCGCGCGTTGTTATCATTTCCACCTATATTTGCACACGAGTCTCCCTCGTCTGATTTTGCATGAACTGCAAAAAGCTCCTAAACATTCCATCATTCATCGTTTGCTCGGTAACGTTGTTTACAGGAGGAATATAGCCTTCCTGTTGCACGTACCCCTTGGTGGTGATCAAAGGTGTCTCCACGGTCTGATTTACTCCATTATTAACGTTCTCAGCTGCCATTCTTAAATACTGCCATAAAACAAGGGTTAATTGACATGTCACATATTATCCCTATATCTGACCAACCAAATAATTACCAAATAAACTTATTCAGGTCATACTAGCGAAGGAATTCCCCGTCTCTCCCCTCCTAGTTCTTGTCTCACATCTCAGCCAGGGATCATATCCCTAAGCTCTGATACCAACTGTGACGCCCCCAAAATAGGTCCAATCCATCCAACCCATTCTGAGTCGCCAAATACATGGTACAGAAAATAACTACAATTTTATTATTACAATTGTCGTGCAAAATACAACAACACATATACTGTGAGTTTAAATACAAATATTGTCATCTAGACAGTATTCATACTCAATAAATCCTCATTACAATTATTCAAACACTATTTTACAGAAATAGTGAGGACTGCTAAAACATCTTTCTAGAACCATCACTCCATACCCCAACTAGATCCTGCTATGTTCTCACCTCCTAAGAAGAAAAAAATGGAACAAAGAGGAAAAGGGTGAGCTCAACTAGCCCAGTAAAGAATATTATGACTAAGATAATATACAACCAATTATCGTTAGTCTTCAACAGGGAAAAATCTGATAGAATATAATCCACAACAAGTTTTAGATCAATAACTGCAGCGGAAACAGCAAACCATTAGAAGAGTCAAGTAGAGAAAGAATTCTACTATCTTCTAAGATTTAAAAGTCCATCATCAATATTTTATCCCTGTAACATCAATTAATAATCATCTTTATCCAAATATTCATCTTTGCACTACATGCCAAAGATATTCATTTGTATCACCTGTCAGTCATGTTCATCTCAACACCTGTTCATCTTTGCACTACAGGCCAAAGATATTCATCAAGTAATCATACATCTTTGCACTACAGGCCAAAGATATTCAGTAATATCATCATTTAGGACTGAGGATGATGAAAAATATCTTAAAGAGAACGAATCAAGTGAGACAGAAGGACAAATATTAGGGATTCGTATAACAGTTTATCCAAGATTAATAATACTTCATAATAATCAATTGTGAAGCAGAATTCAAAAATTAAGATCAAAACATGGATACAATCAAAGATAGTAACCATAATAGACATCTTGGACAAAAAGGGAAAATTTTATTTTTCAGTGAATAGTGTCGTATTCGTAAATAGTAACGTATACGTGAATAGTAACCCCGACACAAAAAGTTTCAAATTTGATAAAAACTCATATCAATGTTTCAGCATAATGATATTGAAGAAAATAATATCATTAAGAAGAAAATAATATCCCTTACCTCAAAATATCAGTACTTCTGGTCGGAATACCGGTATAAGACTGAAAGAAACTTGTTCTGATGAATAGAAACTCTCAAATTATCTAAATACTCACAAAATACACTCAATAATCTAGAGAGAGAAAGAGAGAAAACTTGTTTCTGGTGTGATTTTCAATTCTAACTTAGCCCTCTATTTATAGGAAAATGTTAGCACGCCGAAGCAGACTTAACCTGCAACCTGATGGCTTTACCTGCTACTATTCCCACCCACCACATTTGAATAAAAATCTCAGTACATTTCTTCACCAACCAAGAGTGGGGCCCACCAATTCTAGAATTTTCCATCAAAATGATAAACTCCGAAAATTCAATAATTTCTGAACCAGTCATCTCGTAAAATTCATAATAAATCATACGTTCATTTTTAACGGTTCAAAATTTGTGGACATATACTCAACTTATATATGTATAACATATCCAAAAATTACCACGATCCAACGGTCGGATTAAAAATTATAACCCCCGCAAAATATCTCAAAAATCCTGATTTTTAATACCTCCATTCCGACAAAAATACTGATAAAAACCTCAACATTAACTCCTTCATTTTTAACCACAAAAATATATCCCTCATTTATATCCACATAAAATAAATATTTCCTTATCATATGAATCAATAATTAATTATTCACAAATAATATTACAGAATCACATTTATTACAACCAGACCGTTCCAGGAAAGAGGGGGCTTTCCAATAAGGATTTCTCCTTACTGGCGCGCAATTAGATGACCAAACCTCTCCTTAGACAGAACTTTCTAGACATTGCCAATAATGTTATCTAATAATATTATTCAAATAATATGAATTATTGATCTGATAATGGAAAATACTGTGCAGCAACAATTATTGAAACAACAATAATATAAAATATCAACGCAGCAATTATTGAATCAATAAAATAAAATATTGAACAATAACTACTGTAACAATTATTGAGTAGTGCCTTCTTACGTAAGAATCAATAATTGGTGCAATACCGTGTGCTACTGTATTTTAACCACCGGGTATTCCAACAGTATTAACGGAAACAACTACGTCGTTATTTATAAATAACTTATACTTGTCGTTTTCTTCATCCAATCGCTTTCCGTTATGGGGCCCACACAAGGCTGCGCTGTCGTACGAATATTCCCCGACAGCAAGAATATTCCAAGACCAAACGAATATCCCCGATAAAATGAATATTTTATAACCACTTGCTTATTTTGCAAAATTTGCACATTTCACCCATAACCAAAGTATTATATCAAATTAACCCCTTATTATTCACAATAATATTTAGAGAAAATTTGATTTATTCATTAATAAGTTGGGGTCTTACATTCCAGACTAAGTATGAACATCCCGAACATGGAAAAACTTTTATGCGCCCAAGGCGGACAGAGTGAACGATAATATCGTCCTTGCATATAGTATTGATCAATACAGGGCATAACGGGCGGATCACCCCCCGTGCCCGTAAGTTATGACGGTTTGTGAATGAAGTTCTGCTAAACCTATTCGAAAATTGAGAACAATGTTCATAGTATGTCACCTTAACCCTATTTATAGTTAGTACGTAGTTTCAAAAATTTGATAGAGAGTTGTTATGTTATTATTATCGGTTCAGATTACTTCACAACCATTGATTTGTTGTAGAAGGGTAGTACAAAAAAAATATTTAATCCTTTCAACTAATATTTATAATTGTTATTACTTGCTGGGCACTCAAATGCTCATCCTTGCTTAAATTAAATGTTTTCAGTTAAGTATGACCATCCAGAGGGCTCTGCCAGGAATAAAGGGAAAGAAAAGTTGTCAGAATAAGTGTAACGCCCCCAAAACAGGTCCATTCCACCCAACCCATTTTAAGTCGCCAAATACATGGTACAGAAAATAACTACAACTTTATTACAATAATTGTCGTGCAAAATACAACAACACATATGCTGTGAGTTTGGATACAAATATATACCAAATGTGACTCATGTCCCAACCGTGGACATCACCTCACAATGCCACCTTACATAAAGGTATAGTCAAAAACTGTTTTAGAAATTAGAATCTTTGGGAAGTGCTCAAGGAAACCTTCGTACATGGGAGGCCATACTTCTAGGTTATGATAGATATCATATGGCCACAGAATTATCCTTAGTTGACCCAATATACCCCAAAAAAAATGAGAAGATTACTATCATATTCTTCCCAATGGTGAGTCTTCTCTTGACTTATCATTATCTCCACTGTCGCTAATTGAGAATTATACTTCAAACAAACACCAAGATTATATAGGTAGTGCTCGTAAATATACTCAGCAAGTGAATGAGCATATCCCTGTCTTATGATGACACCAGGTTGTATGTCATTAGACATCTTGTATGATAGTGGCAAAACACCCTTCCAACGTTGGGTACGCCTTACCCTATTGGATTCACCAAATATAACTACTAAATAAATTTTTCTATACTGCTTAGGGAGAACTCCACAGCTAGAGACTACCGTTCTATTCCCTTATTACCCCCGCTCGACCCAGCTACACTCTTATTACCTGAAAGAAATTGTGAAGCAAAAGGGTGAGCACAACTAGCCCAGTAAAAAATATCATGACTAAAGATAATTAAATTATCAATAGCCTTCGTTAGTAATAAATCAGAGATTTAGAACATTTGGTAGATAATAAAAATTTTCAACCATAGTTGCAGCGGAACGAGCAATCCATTAGAAGAGTCAAATAGACTATAAAGTCTATTATCTTCTCCACGTTAAAAATCCACCAACAATGTTTTATCCCTGTAACATCACTCAACAGTTCCTTTCCACAATCATATGAGTGATTCTAAATTTTTCTTCGCACCCAGGACGAAGAATATTTTCATCACATGTCTTTACCTGAAACATCAAAGATCATGGTTATACCAAATCATAGTTCCTGTTCATAATCATACTAATAAATCCATCTTTACACTACGGCCAAAGATATTCAACAACAGTTCATCTTTGCACTACAGGCCAAAGATATTCATCAACAGACCATCTTTGCACTACAGGCCAAAGATATTCATCAACACACCATCTTTGCACTACAGGCCAAAGATACTCCTCAACAGTTCATATGTGCACTACAGGCCAAATATATTCATATCTCAAAGAAATATATAATCATTTCAGAATTTATATAAACAATAATTATAACCATGTTGATCATTTCACCTTTGAACTTAAGTTAAAGATATTCAATTATAAATTCAATGGTCATGATCATACCAGTCAACAGTTCAACTTTGCACTACTGGTCAAAGAGAACCCAAAGTCATGATCATACCAATAATTTTCCC
Source organism: Panax notoginseng (assembly GCA_016801055.1). Lineage (NCBI taxonomy): Eukaryota > Viridiplantae > Streptophyta > Magnoliopsida > Apiales > Araliaceae > Panax > Panax notoginseng. The sequence goes on from CM029022.1 coordinate 36,216,204, forward strand.
ATCTTTACACTCAAGCGAAAAAGAATTTCAACATCAAGATTATAAAAATGTTATATATGATAATAAAAATAATATGATCAAAATATGGACTTAATTTCAAGAGCAATATTCATAAATCAACTATAATTTGGTTAGAAAAAGAAACTAATTTTGTCGTGAATAGTAACACGTGAATAGTAACTCATGAATAGTAACTCGTGAATAGTAACTCGTGAATAGTAGCTCATGAATAGTAACCCCGACATAAAAAAGGTAGAAATTCCACAATAATATACATACCAATATTTCAGTATAATGATATTAAAAGAATAATATTTCTTAAGCTTATAAACAATTTATTTAAATTATTTACACTTTACTAATTAATGCATTTAATCATCATAAAATGCCAAACTCATAAGATTTCATTACCAATAACCAAAACCCTCATCAAAAATCTGTATATACCTCATATAGGATTCTCAAGCCATAAAATCCTATTTTTCAATTTTCTTACTTCACATAACATATTTAATTCATTTTCTCATAACAAGTCTATTTTCATAAAAAATACCAAATCAGTTCCAAAAATATTTCTTTTCTGAGATTTAGCAAAATATAGTTTCATATTGAACATATATTTTTCTCAGAATTTTTAAAATTCATTTACTATTTTTCATATGGCCAAAACCGCCGAATATTTAGACATTTATCATAAATTGTACTTTTATCCAAAAATTCCAAAACTCACAGAGTATACTAATATTATATAGATATACTTTCAATAAAAATTTTATCAATTTTGGAGTTAACCACAAGGAGTTATAAGCGGTTACTTTTAAAATAGTTTTTTCCCGTAAATTTCATAACTCATAATTTATACATCCAAAAATCACCATTTTTGGACACAATCAATAAAACTCATCAAAATATCATTTCAAATTTTTCCAAAATTTTCTGAAGGTCAGAAGAAGTACGAACTGAAAAACATAATAACCCTTAAAATCCCTTACTATCCCTTACCTCAAAAGTGCAGTATTTCTGACTGGAATGCAAAGTCGAAGGAAATTTCCACTGATGAATAACAACTCACCAAGTATCTAAATACTCACAAAATATGCTTCATAATATAGAGAGAGAAAGAGAGAAAGCTTATATTTCTGGTGTGATTTTCAATTCTAACTTAGCCCTCTATTTATAGGAAAATGTTAGCACGCCGAAGCAGACTTAACCTGCAACTTGATGGTTTTACCTGCTACTATTCTCACCCACCACATTTGAATAAAAATCTCAGCATATTTTTTTACCAACCAAGAGTGGGGCCCACCAATTCTAAAATTTTCTAACAAAATGATAAACTTCGAAAATTCAACAATTTCTGAACCAGTCATCTCATAAAATTCGTAACAAATTATTAGTTCATTTTTAACGGTTCAAAATTTGTGGACATATACTCAACTTATATATGTATAACATATCCAAAAATTACTACGATCCAACGGTCGGATTAAAAATTATAACCCTCGCAAAATATCTCAAAAACTCTAATTTGATTTTCAATACCTCCGTTCCGACAAAAATACAGATAAAATACCTCAACATTAACTCCTTCATTTTTAACTACAAAAATATATCCCTCATTTATATCCACATAAAATAAATATTTCCTTATCATATGAATCAATAATTAATTATTCACAAATAATATTACAGAATCACATTTATGACAACCAGGCCGTTCCCAGGAAAGAGGGGACTTTCTAATAAGGATTTCTCCTTACTAGCGCGCAATTAGATGACCAAACCTCTCCTTAGACAGAACTTTCTAGACATTGCCAATAATGCTATCTAATAATATTATTTAAATAATATGAATTATTGATCTGATAATAAAAAATATTGTGCAACAACAATTATTGAAACAACAATAATATAAAATATCAACGCAGCAATTATTGAATCAATAAAATAAAATATTGAACAGTAATTACTATGACAATTATTGAGTAGTGACTTCTTACGTAAGAATTAATAATTAAAAAAAATACTGTGCAATACCGTGTGCTACTGTGCAACTACGCGTATTACTTTATTTTAACCACCGGGTATTCTAACAGTGTTAACGGTAACAACTACGCCGTTATTTGTAAAAACTCAAATTTATCGTTTTCTTCATCCGACAGTTATTCTGTTATGGGACCCACAAATGGCTGCGTCGTCATACGAATATTCCCCGACAGAAAGAATATTCCACGACTAAACGAATATTTCCCGACAACAATGAATATTTTATAACCACTTGCGTATTTTGAAAAAAAAATTCATATAACTTTAACTTTTATCAATTTAACCATTTACTAAATAGAAAAATTGAATACTTTTATTTCATAAAATTCGAGGTCTTACAATAAGTTTGTGTTATCTTATGTAATAGCTAGACTTAAATAAGATGATGTTATTTATTATCTATCATGTAATGAAATGTTTTAAGGTCGCGTAACTGGGATTTAGAAAACTCTGATATGTAAATTAAGTTTGATATTTATGACATTATTATTATTATTTCGCTCAAAGAAATGATATCGTGAAGCACTGAATTCGGGTTTCAAGTACCTGAATTTGGGGGCGTCACACTAGCACCTCAAATGATGGCTAAACCTGGATCCATAATACCTTCTAAAATAAGAGAAAGCACAAGATTTTTTCCTTAATTTAAGGTAAGTAATGAAAATTTCATTATTATCATTGTTTTTGTTGTTGTTATTTATCACTGTTATATTGAATAAAAATGTCTATTAATTCATTTAAGGATTGCATTGGAACTATTGATGGTACGCACATTCCAGCAATGGTAAAAGGACGTGATGTAAGCAGTTATCGTAATCGTCATGGAAATTAGCAACTTGTAATTTTGATTTGGAATTCATATATGTGCTTAGTGGGTGGGAGGGTTCAACTCATGATTCAAAAGTGTTAAGTGACGCTTTAACAAGAAGGAACGGACTTAAAGTGCCACAAGGTATGTACTTATCTTGTTTTTCATTTTATTTGTTTGATATTAGATCCTACATTTCATAGTAATTTTTTAAATGGCATATAATTAGGCAAATTTTTCTTGGTGGATTGTGGATTTCTAAATCGGCGCCAATTTTTAGCTCCTTTTCGAGGTGTTCGATATCATCTTCAAGATTTTGATGGCCATGGTCGTGACCCCGAAAATGCAATCGAGTTGTTCAATCTTCGTCATGCTTCCTTAAGGAACGTAATTGAGAGAATATTTGATATATTTAAATCGAGATTCACAATTTTCAAGTCTGCACCTCCATTTCCTTATAAAACTCAAGTAGAGCTTGTACTAGCTTGTGTAGGACTCCACAATTTTCTTCGGAAGGAGTGTCGTTCAGATGAATTTTCTATTGAACTAGATAACGAGTCTTCACTATCTTCATCGTTACCACTCAATCAAGAAGATAATTTAGAACAAGTTTTCGAAACTCAAGAGCAACAATGAGAGAATGCTAATGAATGGAGGACTAGTATAGCTTCTAACATGTGGAGAGACATCGATCATAATAATAACAATGGCCGGTAACAAGAGTAATAGTTTTGAAATTCTTAAAAATTTTGAATTATTTTGAGTTTATTTTGATGATTACAAAGATAGGTGATTTTTGGTACCCAATTGTGATAAAAAATTTATAACTTAGTGGTAATTTACTCACATGTATGAAGTTTTGCAACTTTTGATCATATAAATTTTCATTGTCATATTATTTTGTGAAAAATAGAGTTTGGTATTCCTACTTAAAAGCGTACACATATGCATAAAGTATATATAGCTCAATGAAAAGTGAACTTAATTTTTGTATTATGTCTGTAGCTTCTAAAGTTTTATTGGTATCCGAGTATCCAAATGTATCATAAAATGAGTAGAATAATGTGAACGCTTTCAACATATATAAAATCTCATGCCACAATAATATAATGAGATTTACTCTTGTTTATGAAAAAAGAGGGAGAAGTCATATGGGCTAATTAACAATTAATATAAGTTGCAAGATATATTAGAAGTATACAAAAGTCTATCACAGTCTTGATAAAAAATTTATAAAAGTCTGTTACTTATTTCATGAAATCTATAAAAGTCATTTTAAAAAAGTCTTTAAAGTCTGTGAAAGTCATTAAAATCCCACAAATTCTACAAAAGTCTGTCACTTAAAAAAGTCTTTAAAAATCTAAATTGAATACACCCCCTTAATTTTTTATGTAGATAAATTGATTAATTTTATATATTTACTAAATATTATATATTTAATTAATTTTTATTTTTTATATATTAATAAAGTCACTGAATCAATAACTGTTCGACCACTTATTGGACCAATAATTTATTCACTAGATACTTATTCACCGGATACTTTTTCTAGTTTGATGACTTATCCGAGTCCGAAAATTTTGTTAAAAAAAAGATACAACCAAGTACCTCTTGGCTCAATTATAAAATAATTACCCATAAGTGTTAAGATTTCAATTAAAATTAGGGAAAAAAAAAAGTTTTTATTGAAATTGTCCCACTCGCATTTTCACGCAATAATTTGTTTGAATAGTGGATTGTTTGAAGGTAGGCCAGTGTTTTATTGAAAGGTCGATAAGGATTGTCCCGCACATTAACAAAAAGTACTACTAGTTACTTCCCTCTCTCTTCTGGCCGACCTTTCTTTCATCTTCAAACTCCAACATCACAATGAAGATCAACGTAAGAGAGTCGACGATGGTAGCGCCGGCACAGGAGACGCCGCAGCGGAGTCTGTGGGTTGCTAACTTGGACCTTGTGGCACCGGATACCCATGTCCCGACCGTATACTTTTACCGGCCGAACGGGTCGTCCAATTTCTTTGAGGCGAAAGTACTTAAGGAGGCGCTAAGCCGTGCCTTGGTTCCGTTTTACCCGATGGCTGGGCGGTTAAAGAGGGGCGAAGACAGGCGCGTTGTGATCAACTGTAACGGAGAAGGTGTGCTTTTCGTGGAAGCAGACTCGGATGGAGTGGTTGATGAGTTCGGCGACTTTGCCCCGACGTTGGAGCTCCGGAAACTCATTCCGACGATTGATTATTCTCTTGGAATCCATGCCTATCCTCTTTTAGTCTTGCAGGTGCGTGTGTTTCATCTTACGCCATATATATATATATAAATACTACCATATTTTCTATATGCTTGGTTATTTATTCTTCCATTACCATGGAACTCACCAAAAATTTTAAAATCTAAAATCCCTAAATCATTCATCCTCTTCCCTTGTAACCATTTATGAAGCTCGGAAATCTCAAATGAAAATCCCTAATTCGTATAACATCTTCAAAATTTTGCCCAATCTCAAACCCACTTCATTTTCTCTCTCTAAGAGGAAGAACCAAAAACCCAAACCCAAACCCAAACCCAAACCCAAACCCAAACCTAGAATTTTAGAAATCTCATGAGCAGAGGAAGAACCTATCATGAGCAGAGGACTAACCAAACACCCAAAGCAATATGTCTGTTTGACAGGATATAATAACCTCAAGCCAGACAAGATGGGACTATGTAGAACCACACCTCTCAAGTTTGGTAAATGTGAAGCAAGATCAACGCTTGGACCACTACCAACAGACTGACCATATAGTATTAATTGTTCATCTTTAACCCAAACCCATAATTTCGGAAATCTCAACACCCATAAATTCCAAACCAAAATCAAAGAAACCAAGGGTAAGATCAAACCCATCTATTATCTCATACACCAAACTCAGAAAAATCAAAGAAACAAACCCATAACAGATCTAGCACCAAGCGTAAGATCAAACCCAAATCGAGCACTTGATTTAAGCATCCATGGTGATCGGTACCAAAACCAGTCGCATCAATCGTAAATCTGGATTTGAATCTTCCAGATCTTTCACAAAAATTTGCCATAATTCGAGGGTCTTTGGGTTGATAATGAAGATCAAATGAAAATGAAAGAGAAAAAGATGGAGATTTTCACTATGTTTTAGTTTGATGAACCAAATGAGATGGAATTAGAGGACCCTTTGGTTTGTTGCTCTAATTAGTTATCTGTTTTGGTTTGTTCAATGAAATGGAATTAGATGGAATAAATTTCCAAATTGTTTGAAATTTTTACCCTTTATTTTGTTAATATAGTATGTCACGTGTATTTCTACAACTTAATTAAGTCAACTACGATATTTATACAGTCAACAATATTTAAATATTTAATTATGACACGTGACCATTTTCCGGCAAAAAATTTGACCAGAAATCTGAATAGGGTCCATCGTGCTTACTTAACAGTACTTTGGGTAACGGGATGAGAGCGTTTAAATATCGGAGTACGAATGGTAAAAGGATGTATATTTCGGGGTTTAATTTGCAATTAACCCATAAAAATACTACCATATTTTCTATATGCTTGGTTATTTATACTTGGTTAATTTTGTTGTTCAAGGATTTGAGAATTTCCGGTGAGGTTAGTGTAGTTTTAGGGTAAAAAATGCGAGTCAACACCACAAGTTCCAATCAGTCCCAAAATATTTGTACTACTTACAAATTTATTGGAAAAAAAAATTACAGAAGAATTTAAAAAAAATATTAGTTTTGTAATGCATGAATTTTGGACAATGATTAGGAAATTATCAAGGTACCGAACTATCCATATGGGACTGGTTTGAACTGGTGAAGAGCTGAACATAAGGGACACCGGTTATGTCCGGTAGTACCTGCTATTTGAATTCAAATTACTTGGTAGATATAATGTTAAAACTCTTGTTTTCTTTACTTTCATTCATTACCCTATATTGCTACATAGAGTTTTTTCTTTTTTTTTTGAATAAAGTTATAAAAAAATTTGTTGCAAGTAATTAACTTCCCTTCAATTGAGCAGATCACATACTTCAAATGTGGTGGAGTCTCACTAGGTGTTGGTAGGAAACATCTTGTTGCAGATGGATCATCTAGCCTCCACTTAATAAACACATGGTCCGATATTGCTCGTGGCCTTGACCTCAAAATTCCGCCCATCATTGACCGCACCCTACTCCGAGCCCGTGACCCGCCCCAACCTGTCTTCCACCACATTGAATACCAGCCTCCTCCTTCCATGAAATCCACTCCTGAAACCACACTTCCCGAAACAGTCGTATCCATTTTCAAATTAACAAGGGAGCAGCTCAACTCCCTTAAAGCCAAGTCCAAGGAAGACGGAAACACCATTGCTTATAGCACCTATGAAATTCTGGCAGGACATGTATGGCGGTGCACGTGCAAAGCCTGTGGGCTTCCGGATGACCAAGAAAGCAAGCTGTACATTGACACCGACGGACGAGCCAGACTCCGGCCCGCCCTTCCGCCTGGTTACTTCGGCAATGTGATATTCGAGGCAACTCCAATTGCACTAGCAGGTGATCTCCGATCAAAGCCCGTATGGTATGGTGCCAGTAGGATTCATGATGCGATAGTGCGAATGGACAATGATTATCTGAGGTCAGCTATTGATTACTTGGAATTGCAGCCTGATATTGAGGCCCTTGGGGTGCACACTCTTAGGTGCCCAAATCTTTGTATCACCAGCTGGGCAAGGCTGCCAATCCACGACGCCGATTTTGGTTGGGGCAGGCCAATTTTTATGGGACCTGGTGCAATTAGATACGAGGGGCTAAGTTTTGTGTTATCAAGTCCTTCTAATGATGGGAGCTTATCGTTGGTGATTTCTTTGCAAGCGGAACACATGAAACTCTTTAGCAAGTTCTTTTATGACATTTGAAGAGAAATAAACATCCCAACAAACTCGTGCGGAGTCTTTTTATTCTGTTGGTAATTTTGTTTCTTTCCAAAGTTTTCTACCCATCAATTATGCCTGATATATGTGCTTATATCCGAACAAAAGTAGCTAAAAGCTACGTGCATGTAAGGAACTTGGATACATTGTATGTTGGGAAAAGTGCACCTAAATAAACTCAATCTGGCCTAGAGATTATGTAATATTCTAAATTCTCTTATGTGATTAAATAAAGGTTGAGTTTATGACCCTGGTTATGTGTTATGTGATCGAATATATGTGGTTTCATTATATGTAAAAGTATAGAATATAAATGTAAAACTTAACCAAGTTATGTGTTATGCAGTTGTTTGGCCTCGGGTCTTAGATCCTTTTCCAATACTGTAATGAAAGGGTCTTGTAGTAGTAGTTTTAGAATTTTATTCACCTAGATTTGTTTGTAAATTTGTTCTCAAGGCATTCACACCAATCATATTAAATAGTTAAAATTTATAAATTTTGTAAATAATATTTTTTGTGTATAAAAGAGTTTTCTATTTTTAAATTAAACAGTGGCACTCAGGGTTTTCAAATGATAGTTCTAGGTCGATCGATCTTATTTAATAAAACAGTAGCAGAGTCGCTTACACCTTTATAATGACACAAGTAATTAAACGAAATTATACTATTGCAATTCAATCTTAGGGGTATGTAGAAAATCCCGTTTCAAGGATCAAGAGGAGGAGAAGAACTAAGAGTTCAGGAAAAATTAATTTTTCTACATAGACTATTTATTTTATTTTATGTGACTATGCACAATATAATGTTGGTGACCAATAAAATGTTGTGTTTGAAAGTCCCATAATGATTTAGAAGGGGGATTTAATAAATTATTACAGATTAAAAAAATTATCTTAGGCCTTCTTAAATTTTTAGATAATTAATTTACAGTGTTAGAAATTAAAATGCAAGACAATAAAAATTCAATCACACAATGCATATAAATTTGCCTTGTTCACAATAAACATACATATGGTATGTTTCTACGTCCAGTCTCAAACTTCTCTCCAAGACTTGATATCCTATTACTCCTAGTAATAAATATTCCTTCAATAGGCGGAGAAGCCTTTACAAAATTTTAATTATAGACAAACTTACAACTTTCTCAACTAACTATCTTGGACATCAAGCTCCCAGCTCCCTTCTCAAGCTGTGTGTGACGCCCTCAAAATAAGTATACAAAACTCATTTTGAGTCGCCAAATACATGGTACAGAATTCAAATACAAACTTAATTATACAATACGACAAACATAAGCTAAGAGTTTTAACACGAATATTGTCTCGAAGACAATATCCAAACTCAAATGAAGTCCTCATTACAATTATTATCACACTATTTCATAGAATAGTGGGAACTACTATAGCCACAATCTTGGACCATCACTCCATTCCTCGACTAGTCCCAACTATATTCTTTTTTCTTGAAGTGAACAATGAAAGAAAAAGGGTGAGCTTAACTAGCCCAGTAAAGAATATTATGACTAAGATAATGCAGAATAATTTATCCTTAGCCTTCAACAGTATAAAAACTGATAGAATACAATAGACAACAAGTTTAACTGCAGCGGAACAAAAATTAATTCATTAAAAGAGTTAAGTAGAGTATGATATCTACTATCTTCTATGATTTAAAAGTTCATCATCAATATTTTATCGCTATAATACAGCTCAATAAATAATCCACATCATCGAATTTTTCATGCATTACGGGCCAATGATATTCGTTAGTATCACATACACGAATTATCCATGCACTACAGGCCAATGATATTCGTTATTATCACCAATGGTCATGATCATGCCAACAACTGTCCATCAATGCACTACGGGCCAATGAGGACTTTTACCGCATCATTTGTAACATTACAGGTCATGATTATACCGATACATAAATTCCTGATCATAATTATACCAATCAACAGTCCATCAATGCACTACGGGTCAAAGATGACTTTTATCACAATATAAGTATGAGGATAATGACAATGATATAAGAATTCAATTAAGTGAGAGCAAGGGTAAATTTTAAAGATTTATAATTCAAGTTATCCAGAATTCAAGAATGTCCAAATTGTCAATATGATAACTGCTTTGTGGAGTAAAATTCAAGAATAATATTCATGTAAAAATAATTTGGACAGAAAAAAATTAATTTTTATTGTGAATATTACCCCGGGTGAATAGTACCCCGTGAATAGTATTTCATGAATAGTACCCCGTGAATAGTACTCCGACATGAAAAGATTAAAACTTAACAAAAATGTTCAGAAAAATATTTTCGTGAAAAGATATTCGATGAAACATAAATTTCAAGGATATTCTACTAATTTTAAGGAGTATATAAAAGCAATACTTATCAAAATAAGTGTAGAATTAAGAATATGAAACAAAATAATATTACTTACATAATATTTTCTTCCATACTATAGAGTATGGAAGAAAATATTATTTCTTACGAATATTGAACAAAAATAATATCTCTTACCTTAAAAGAAGAGTATTTTTGACTGGTATGGACTGGTGTAGCGGAGATATTCTTGAAAAAAACTTGAACTATTTTCTACACTCAAAGCTTTCTTAAACTCAAAAGAAAAACGTTCAATATTATAGAAGAAGAATTCTCTGATTCTGATGTGATTTTCATTTTTAAAATAAGCATCCTATTTATAAGAGAATGGCAGGATACTATTTAGGAAAATCATAGATTGCACAATAAAATTCAGACAATTCACGGGCGCAGAATCAAAATTTCACATAATTTTTACTACGCTACACTATACAGTACTATGCAAATACTATGCAGTACTATAAAATATAATATATTCTATTTATAAAAAGTATTATGTTTTATATAAAAAATTTTCTATTTTATTACTATAAAATAAAATCTGAGATAATTCTACCGACGATTTTAAAAAATGAGTAAATGGAGGTCCATGTAATAAGCCAAATCTACAATAAATACTTCATAAAAAAATCTCTCTTTTTATCTCAATTCACTCAGCTTTACTAAACAAATTTTTAATAGTATTTATTCATCATTAATATTATAACTCGCAATATTAACAACCAGATCATTTCTAGGAAAAAAGGATTTTTCGATAAGGATTTCTCTTTATTGGCACGCAATTAGGTGACCAAACCACTTTCTTCGACAGAACTTTCTGGACATGTTTATTGGACATTTTCAATTATTATTATTTTTTATTTTTTTTGCTTGTGATTCTCAAAAAATGTATAGTATTTATTGCAACAGGAATTTTTATAAAATATAGTGTTTTAGGTGTAATTTGGATACATATACAAAAATAGGGTTATATAGACTAAAACACTATATATGTATATGTATCCAAATTACACCTAAAACACTATATTTTGTAAAAATTCCTGTTAAAATAAATACTATACATTTTTTGAGAGTCACAAGCAATTTTTTTTTTTTTGAAAATGTCCGCTATTCCGGTCTTCCAAGACTTATTGTTTAAAATTTTGTGTAAACTTGGTACTGATCCTAGAAGCACCAAACCCAAGAAGACCGTGGCTAAGCCCAACAATCAAGCCTCCATTTTTTTTAATTCAGAACTCATATTCAACTGATGTGAGTTGAATCTCTTACCAAGCATACCTATATTTCATATGAACTTGGGAGAAGAATTTGATGACATAATTCCAGACTAGAAAATCGAATATGCATATCTTTTGTTTCTTAGACTATCAACTCTTGTCATATGCAACTTTATTTATATTACATTAATTTACTTCTTGTTCCAATATGTAGAATATTATGATCCAAATTCTGTCAATAAAGAGCTGCTATTATTTATAATTTTCTACCTTATTTTTTGCCAATGCAGACCTTAGCTCTCCTTAGACTTCGGAATATGCTAATAATTGAGCTTCCACTCAAATTCCATGCTTTGAAATGTTATTACTTACCAATTTTACATGAAATTATAATAGACTTAAACATTGTAGTTGTTGAAATAAAGATATTTCCCCTTGTATTAGTAATGAAAGAATCTTCCATCACATGCTTCTGCTATTTGTTGAAGACCTTGGAATGTATTATTGTTGGGTATGACAAAAATTCTTATTGAATTTGAATTTAGGTATTACTTAGAATCTGTTTTGGTTTAGGAAAGTTATCTTTTCTAATTATACTTAATTTAATATTTCTAATCCTATTTGGTTATGATTTTTCCTATGACCTATAAATATAAGTGTTAGGATTTTGGAGAAGATATATTTAGAGAGAGATTTAGATATATTCAGAGACATTCAGAAACAATTAAGATATAATTCAGATACATTCAGATATATTTAGATACATCCAGAGAGATTCAGAAACATTCTAAGAATTCTCATATAGTTCTATATCTTTATCTTGTACTCTTTAGATATTTATTTAGTGGAATTCTTTTGCCTTATCCGTGGTTTTTTTCTATTATCTTTATCTTTCTATGTTGATTTTTTTGTTTGCAATAGTTTGTCATAACAAACTGGTATCAAAGTCAGGTTATTATCGATTCATACTCTGGCGTTAAGTTCGACTTCATCAATGAAATTTGATATTGACAAAATCGATGGGAATATTAGTTTCAGTATTTGGCAAATTTGGATGAAGGATGTTCTTACTCAGCAAGACTTGAAGAAAGCTATTGTAGGGAAGTCAATGAAACTTGTATATATGTCTGATACGGATTGGGAGACGAATAAAACTAGCGAGATATCTGAGTCAGAATGAGAAACTATGGATGATAAAACACTTTCAACAATTTAATTGTGTTTTTCGAATGATAGTGTTGGTCAGAAGGTGGAGCTTGAAGTAACTTCTCCTCAGGTTCAAAAATTACAGCATAGTTCAGATCATACGACTACTACTACTCTTGTAGATAAGAATATAATTCCAGATGAGGAACATGTGAAAATTCAGTATAGTCTCACTAGAGACATAACAAAGAGGACAGTGCGACCACCACAGAAATATGGGTATTTAGATTTTTGTTGCTTATGCCATGTTAGCTACCGAGACAGTTAAGTACAGTGACCCTGTGACTTATAAAGAAGTTCGAACATTGTTTGGACTTAGTTAGTATTCGATGCACACTTGAGTTGTGCATTTTGAAAAAAAGGAGAAAGTTCACTGTTTGTGCAATATTTGAAGGATTCAAGTCAAGGTGGAGATTTGTTGGGTATGACAAGAATCCTTATTGAATTTGGATTTAGATATTACCTGAAATCTATTTTGGTTTAGAAAAGTTATCTTTTCTAACTATACTCAATTTAGTATTTCTAATCTTATTTGGTTATGGATTTTCTTATGGTCTATAAATATGGGTGCTAGGATTTTGTAGAAAAGATATTCAGAGAGAGATTTAGATACATTCATATATATTTAGAGACATTCAGATACATTCACATATATTCAGATACATTCAGAAACATTCTAAGAATTCTCATAATTTTATCTCTTTATCTTATACTCTTCATATATTTATTTAGTGGATTTCTTTTGTCTTCTCCGTGGTTTTTTTTTTATTTGGATTTTCACGTAAAACCTTGTGTTATTGTCATTATCTTTTATCTTTCTGCACTGATTTATTGTGTTTGCCATAGTTTGTGATAACAGTTATATATTTCTATTAATAAAACGAAAGGAAACTGGGGTGGCTATCTATTTAAATGCTAATAAAGAAAGAGAAAATTGGGGCGATTATTTTTTGTGTTAGCACTAAAAGTGAAGCTTTTTTTTTTTTTTTGCTAAATTCAAGTGAAGTGAAGCCTTTTTGGTTTTTATTTTTACCCTTTTTAACTTTATTAGGATATATCAAAAGGGCAAAATCTCATGCCTATTAATTCCCTCACCTCATTTTATTTTAACACTAATTATGTATAGCAATTAATTTGTAGCCTCTTAGGTAGATTTTTAGCTTCTCATTCCTATTTCTTCCATCTCATTGTATTATCTGTTTATTTTAACTCACATACGTATTGTGCATAACTAGTAAAAATATAGTAAATTGTTGCTACAACCCTATTCAGACAAACACATGTCGTTCATAGGAGAGATCAAACGGTTCAAATATAAATTTTTTTCATCTTTTTGTTATTATTAATAGCGGATAATAGTTTTAAATATAGGTCACACATTTCTTCTGCATATGGATCATGCTTACTTATATAAACTTGCATAATCATCATTTCCAATTATTTTATATCCTTTTAGTGAATTATGGGATGGAATAGAAATTTATGTTACGTTTGGATTGAAGTAATAAATGTGGGAATAGAATGAATAAAAAAATTATTTTTGGTTGCGATTGAAATGGATTGAACCATTATTATTTTTTTTGCTATTTTCGACTGAAATTTAACATTCATACCCAAGATTTCATGCCCAAAGCCTTATGAGTAGTTTTTTTTATCATTGAGCCATGAGGGTCTTGGGTGAGGGAGGGTATGGAATAACTCATTCCAACTAAAATAAAATGAATCATTCTAATCTCCAATCTCCAATCCATTCATTCAATCCAAACGCATCATTAGTCTTCTAAGTAAGTAAATTCCTTACTGTTAGAATCATAGCTTCATAGAATCAAAATCATCAACAAGAACGGCAGACATGACACGAGTGATCCCTGTCTTTAAGGTCATTATCGCCCCCACCACGATTAGTATGCCAAGAATTGCAGACGATATACCTCCAGGATATATGTCAAGTCTATGGTGAATTATATATCCGTGATAACAATTCACAGAAAATTCCAATAAAACACTGTTTTGTACTAGTTATGTAATATCCAGAAAAATAAATAAATTAAATAATAAATAAATAACTTTTATATCTATATTTTAAAATATTAAATTGGGCTTTTCTTATGTTTAGGTCAACTCGTATTTAATTTATGTGGACTATAATAAGTAAATTATTAAACTAATTTGGGCCTTTAAACTAATTGGGTCTAAATTGTATTTATGTAATTTTCAAATCCTATTAAAATAAGAAAATTAATAAAACATATATATATATATATATATATATATATATATATATATATATATATATATATATATATAATCTTTCTCACATACATCTCTTGCAAACTGTTTGAGGGGAGAGAACAGAAAAGCTGCGGCTAAAAGAGAAAAAAATAAATACAGAAAAGAACGTGAGAGACAAAGAAGATAAGGAAAAATTTGATGAAATTTTTGAGTTTTGCATAAGGAATTACAAAGAAATTCATAAGGTAATTCTTTTATATTATTATTCATTGGATTTGTTTTATTTAACGGCATTGCTGTCAGTTCGTTCACCACTTCGACTTTATGTTCTATAGATTGTAAGATGGTCATGTGCATGGATAAATGTTTGATAAGTAAATAATTTAAATTAAGTCAGTACACTTGTATGTACTCAAGATATATGGGATAATAAGTTATTAGGTGTGTGGAGAATACAAATTAGTAATAATAAGACACATGGGTTATTCAATTCCATCAGTCTGATATAATTTTTTTTCTTTATCAAATTGGTATTTCTAACATGTTCGCGATAATTTTCTTTTAAGGTTGTTTATTCACTTGTATTCTTGTAATAATGAATAAAAAACTCTATCAAAATAAAATAAATAAATAATAGAATTCTATATACGTTTTCCAACAAAAGGATTTTTAAAATTTTGAATTAAAAGATTCAGCAGCTTAGTGGTAGCATTAATATGGTAATATAATATTTTAATAAATGATGATAACATGTAATTAGATAATATAAAGGAAGGATCCAAATGTTAGTTTCATATATATAACTATTGGTAATTTAGAATACTTTTTGTACAGATGCTAAACATAGAATGAGAAATTAGTATAATAGTGTTATAATATTATGGTATTGATTTACACTACAGTCATTGGATCTCTTGATTACATAAGGTATATAATATGCTTTCTATATTAAAATTATTAAATTTATAAAATAAAATAGTATAAAAAGAATAAATTTAATAAGTTAGTAAATTTAGTAAGCACAAATCAATTGTTTTCTACACAAATCAAATGAAGTTCTATCTTATTTTCCACAATTAGGGAAACAAATTACACTTTTATATTGGATCCTTTACATAACTATACAATATTTAGAAAGTAATTACAATAATCATACATCGACAAAATAATTACAAAACTAACGCAATTCACATTAATAAGGAAACCTAAAATCAAGGCTGTCATAATTCATAATTCAAAATTCAAAATTCAAAATTCAAAATTCAAATCAAACAGATGAAAAACAAACAAATATTTTCTCGTCATCTTCCTCCCTCATCATCTTCCTCCTCTGCCGCCGCCCTTCTCCGCCACGAAAAATTATTTTCTCGCCATCTTCCTCCCTCGTCATCTTCCTCCGCCGCCGCGAATCTCCGCTACGAATCTCCGCCGCGAATCTTAAGCTTGCACACGATCAGATTATGTTTCAGATCCTGCGAAAAAAGGAAGGGGTGGAAAGCAAAGCATGAACTGTCAGATTATGTTTCATTTAACTTCAACAAAAGTATAACACTGCCAACGAGAAGAATAAGATCGAAGATTCGCCCTATTTATGACTGTAACTATATAACACTGCCAACGATAAGAAGAAGAAGAAGATTCGCCCTACAAATAGATGTAACTCTTACAGTTTAGAAATGGTTACCTACAAAAACTAAAATGGTTACCTCTGTATGAAGGTTTGGCTACCAACTGCAACACATTCAAAAATAAAATTTGTAACTTAATAAAACTGAATTGGTTACCTTGGTCTGAAGATTTGACAACCAACTGCATGAAAGTTTGGCTACCAAGTGCATCACATTCAAAATAAATTGGTAACCTAATAAAACTGAATTGGTTACCTTGGTACGAAGGTTTGGTTACCAACTGAACTATGAATGTAACCTAATAAAACTGAATTGGTTACCTTGCAAAGAAAGTTTGGCTACCAACTGCATGAAGGTTTGGTTATCAACTGCACTATGAAGGTAACCTAATAAAACTGAATTGGTTACCTTGCTATGAAAGTTTGACTATCAACTGCATGAAGGTTTGACTCGCATTCAAAATAAATTAGTAACTTAATAAAACTGAATTGGTTACTTTGATATGAATGTTTGGTTACCAACTGCACTATGAAGATAACCCAATAAAACTGCATTAGTAACCTTTATACGTAGGCTTGGTAACTTAATAAAACTGAATTGGTTACCTTGGTCTGAAGGTTTTGCTACCAACTGGTTACCTTGATATGAAGGTTTTGCTACCAACTGGTTACCTTGATATGAAAGTTTGATTACCTTTATACCAAAGTTTAGTTACCTTAATATGAAAGTTTGGTTACCAACTGTACTGTGAAAAAATAGAAGAAAGGAAGAATGAATAAAGTCACACAAATCAGAAGAAGGAATGGGAATGATATATATATATATATATATATATATATATATATATATATATATATATATATATATATATATATATATCCTCCACCAAACAATTAGCTGTAGCAAATGGCTACAAAACAAAAAGAAGCAGCAGGGTGTCATGCATGTATTCCTTTCCCTTCAGCCAGGTGGACGCCTTGAGATTAGCATGGTCACTGTCGCCAATTACAGTAGTATTGCTTGAAGATGGGCTTGATTCTGCTCCGTTCTCCAAAAGGGTCCAGGGGTCCATCACCATGTCAAGGTCCTGAAGCAATGGAGAAGGCTTGTTCTTTCCCGGTCCATTAGCAGCAGCAGTTCGTAATGAAATGGCTGGACCCAGTTATTGAGATACTATGTTGCAGAGAAGCAAGGACAGAAGGAGAGAGAGAACTGTGAGAGATAGAGATAGATAATAGCGAGAGAGAGAATGACGAAAGAGAGGGAGAGACCGAATGAAGATAAAAACTAATTTGAGATCCCCATTAAAAATAATCCCTTAATTTAAGGACTCCTAATTGTATTAGTATTGTAAATATATATGATGAAGTGTCATATTTTTATAATTATTTTATGAATGTATGATTTTTGTAATTACTTTTAAAAATGTACTATAATATGTAATTGTTCCTTTTATATTTACTTAAATTATGTCCACTAATGGGTATTATTCAAGCCCAAACTTGACAATAATTAAGTCTCCAAAATATAGAATAAGGTGCAATTTCTAACAATTCCCCACTTGTTTGGAAAAACTATATTTCTCATCCAAAGAACTTTCTATCAAACAACTCCAAGGCATGTGTGCATAAAAGAAGGTGTGACGAACATTGAACATTCCCTTAATGTAAACAACTCAAAGACAAATCGGAGTTGATGGTGTCCATAGATTGAACCTCTACTCCTATTGATATGACCAGAATTGTCACACATACACAAAATCCTCCTACCACGGTGAGTATTCTCAATTGCTTTGCGCTAATATGGTCATACGCAATACCCTGTTTCATGAACTTCTAAGAGAGTAAACCACAACTTTCTATAAGAAGCAGCTCCACCTCTAGTTCATATAAGCAAAGTGATTCACAAGTGTTTCTGTTGTTAAGAACACAACAACTTTTTTAAGAGTATAACTCAACATCGGTCTTGCAACAGACGTTACTATCTTAGACTTCATATGGAACCACATCGATAGTAACACAGTCAACAACTGTTTTTCCTATTAAACTTATAAACTAGGTGTGACGCCCCCAAAATAGGTATACAACACCCATTCTGAGTCGCCAAAATACATGGTACAGAAACAACTACATCTTTATTATTACAACACAAGAACTGTGAGTTTAAATACAAATATTATCATTTAGACAATATCCACACTCAAATAAGTCCTCATTACAATTATTGATACATTATTTCACAAAAATGGTGAGGACTACTAAAGTAACTTCTAGAACCATCATTCCATACCCCGACTAGTACTCGCTACATTCTCGCCTCCTGAGAAAAATGGAACAATAAGGAAAAGGGTGAGCTCAACTAGCCCAGTAAAGAACATTATGACTAAGATAATACAGAACAAATTATCGTTAGTCTTCAACAGGGAAAAATCTAATAGAATACAATAGATAACAAGTTTTAAATCAATAACTGCAGCGGAAACAGCAAACCATTAGAAGAGTCAAGTAGAAAATGAGTTCTACTATCTTCTAAGATTTAAAAGTCCATCATCAATATTTTATCCCTGTAACAACAATCAATAACCATCTTTAATCAAATATTCATCTTTGCACTACAGGCCAAAGATATTCATTTGTATCACCAGTCGGTCATGTTCATCTCAACACCTGTTCATCTTTGCACTACGGGCAAAAGATATTCATCAGTTAATCATTCATCTTTGCACTACAGGCCAAAGATATTCAGTAATATCATCATTTAGGACTGAGGATGATGAAAAATATCTTAAAGAAAACGAATCCAGTGAAACAAAATAACAAATATTAAGGATTCGTATTTCGATTTATCCATGTCCAAAAATACCTTATAATTATTCATAGTGAAGTAGAATTCAAGAATGATCAAAACATGGATACAATCAAAGCTAGTACCCAGAATAGATATTTTGGACGAAAAGAAGAAAATTTTATTTTTCGGTGAATAGTAACCCCGACGTGAAAAGTTCCAAATTTGATAAAAATTTTCAACCAATATTTCGGCATAATGATATTGAAGAAATAATATCATTTTTGAATAAAATAACATCCCTTACCTCGTAAAGACAGTACTTCTGGTCGGAATACCAGTATAAGGCTGAAAGACACTTGCTCTGATGAATAGAAACTCTCAAATTATCTAAATACTCACAAAATACACTCAATAATCTAGAGAGAGAAAGAGAGAAAACTTGTTTCTGGTGTGATTTTTAATTCTAACTTAGCCCTCTATTTATAGGAAAATGTTAGCACGCCGAAGCAGACTTAACCTGCAACCTGATGGCTTTACCTGCTACTATTCCCACCCACCACATTTGAATAAAAATCTCAGCATATTTCTTCACCAACCGAGAGTGGGGCCCACCAATTCTAGAATTTTCTACCAAAATGATTAACTCCAAAAATTCAATAATTTCTGAACCAGTCATCTCGTAAAATTCATAATAAATCATACGTTCATTTTTAACGGTTCAAAATTTGTGGACATATACTCAACTTATATATGTATAACATATCCAAAAATTACCACGATCCAACGGTCGGATTAAAAATTATAACCCCCGTAAAATATCTCAAAAATTCTGATTTTAATACCTCCATTCCGACAAAAATACTGATAAAAACCTCAACATTAACTCCTTCATTTTTAACCACAAAAATATATCCCTCATTTATATCCACAAAAATAAATATTTCCTTATCATATGAATCAATAATTAATTATTCACAAATAATATTACAGAATCACATTTATGACAACCAGGCCGTTCCCAGGAAAGAGGGGGCTTTCCAATAAGGATTTCTCCTTACTGGCGCGCAATTAGATGACCAAACCTCTCCTTAGACAGAACTTTCTAGACATTGCCAATAATGTTATCTAATAATATTATTCAAATAATATGAATTACTGATCTGATAATGGGAAATACTGTGCAGCAACAATTATTGAAACAACAATAATATAAAATATCAACGCAGTAATTATTGAATCAATAAAATAAAATACTGAACAGTAATTACTGTAACCATTATTGAGTAGTGCCATCTTACGTAAGAATCAATAATTGGTGCAATACAGTGTGCTACTGTGTAACAACGCGTATTACTGTGTTTTAACCACCGGGTATTCCAACAGTATTAACGGTAACAACTACGCCGTTATTAATAAACAACATATACTTGTCGTTTTCTTCATCCAATCGCTTTCCGTTATGGGGCCCACAAAAGACTGCGCCGTCGTACGAATATTCCCCGACAGGAAGAATATTCCACGACCAAACGAATATTCCCCGACAAAATGAATATTTTATAACCACTTGCTTATTTGAAATATTTGCACATTTTACCCATAACTAAACTCATTAATCAATTTAACACTTACTATTTCAAAATAATAAATAGAGGGAATTTAAATTTCATTTATTAATAATTTGGGGTCTTACAACCTCCCCTCCTTATGAAATTTCGTCCTCGAAATTGACGTACGTACCTGGTGTTTCGAAAAGATGAGGATACCACGCTTTTATTTCCGTTTCCAACTCTCAGGTCATTTCCTCAATAGCATGGTTTCTCCACAAAATTTTAACTTGTGGTATGACCTTCGTGCGTAGGACATGCTCCTTTCTATCCAAGATCTTGACAGGTACCTCTTCGTACGTTAAGTCTTCAGCTATCTCGTCCGGTTCTAACTCAATAACGTGGTCTGGGTCTTTCACATATTTACGTAACACAGATATATGAAAAACATTATGAACACGAGACATACTTGGAGGTAACGCAAGTCTATAGGCCACATTTCCTACTCAGTCAAGAATCTGAAATGGACCAATAAATCGTGGATTGAGCTTTCCTCTCTTCCCAAATCTTGTAACTCCTTTCCATGGAGCCACACGTGTGACGCCCCCAAAATTAGGTATACGTCACCCATCTTGGGTCGCCACTTACATGGTACAGAATACAAATACAACTTACTAATACAACTATCGTGTACAATAAGACAAAACATAAACTGTGAGTTTGAATACAAATATTATCTTCTAGAGAGTATTCATACTCAAAAGGAGTCCTCATTACATTTATTAACACACCATTACATAGAATAGTGAGGACTACTAACTAATACTATCATTCGGACCATCACTCTGTTCCCCGACTTGCCCCAGCTACGTTCTCATTTCCTGAAGAGAACAGTGAAAGAAAGGGTGAGCTCAACTAGCCCAGTAAGAAATATTATGACTAAGATAATGCAGAATAAATTATCCTTAGCCTTCAACAATGTTAAACTGATAAAATATAATAGACATCAAGTTTAACTGCAGCGGAACAAGCAATCCATTAAAAGAGTCAAGTAGAAAATAAACTCTACTATTTTTTATGATTTAAAAGATTTTCCAACACTGTGATCGCTGAGACTCAGCTTAATAAAATAATCCACATCATCGAATCACCCCTGCACTACGGCCAAGGATATTCGTATATTCATTAATGGTCATGATCATGCCAACAACTGTCCATCAATGCACTACGGGCCAATGATGACTTTTACCACATCATTTGTAACATTACGGTCATGATTATACCGAATAATTCCTGGTCATAATCATACCAAGTCCATCTATGCACTACATGCCACAGATGACTTTCAACATTTTATAAACATGAGGATGATGACAATGATATAAGAATTCAATAAAACAAGTTCAAGAATTAGTTTATCCAGGAATTAATAACGTCCAAATTGTCAACATGATACTGCTTTATGGAGTAAACTTCAAGACTGATCAGGAGAATATTTTCATGAATAGATACTAGATGAAGCGCAAATATCAATGATATTCCACTAATTTCATGGAGTATAGAAGTCAAAGTTTTAATCAACTGAGTATAATAAAGAATGGAATAACAAAAGAAATCACCATGCATGCGATAGACCGCACAGACAGGTTATTCTTAACAGAATAATAATAATGGAACCAGGTCCGACGTAAACGCACAGACAGGATATTCCGACAGAATAATAAATAATGGAACCAGGTCCGGTGTAAAACACACAGACAGGATATTCCGACAGAATAATAATAAAGACGGAACCAGGTCCGGCGTAAAGCACAGACAGGATGTTCCAACTGAAAATAAAGACAGAATAATAAAGACGGAACCAGGTCCGGTGTAAAACACACAGACAGGATGTTCCAACAGAATAATAATAAAAACGGAACCAGGTCCGGTGTAAAACACACAGACAGGATGTTCCAACAGAATAATAGAAGAATGTCACCAAGTATAGGGTAGACCGCGTATACAGGTTATTCCAACAGAATAATAAAGAAATGGAATAACAGAAGTTCTCTTCTTGAATACAAAAGAATAATATCCCTTACCGTTTTAAAGAAGAGCTGAAATAAGGAAGTAGTTAAGTAGCAGAATACTCTTCTTCTCTCTCTATAGTTTCTCTCTATAGTTTCTCTCTCTAGAGTTCAGTGAATTCGTGAGAAATAATGAAGGAATGAGCTGCTATTTATAGAAAAATAGAATGCATAGTAACTAATCCATGAACGGTCCAGATTGATTACTTTAATCTGACGGTCCATATTTAAAGAAAAATCTTTTAAATAAAATATAATATATTTATAGAATAACTTTAATAAAGTATTCTGTTTTATATAAAAAGATGTTTCTGTTTTATTACGTTAATAATACGAATAAAATAAAACGTCATTATCGCTAAATAATTCATATTATTAACTGACAATAATTGAATCAAACTGAGTGACTTCTCACATAAGCATTAATAATCAATACCGTGTGCTACTATGCAACCACACGTATTACTGTACTTTTACTACCGAGTAGTTCAACAGTAACAATGGTAAAACTTTCGCCGTTATTTTTAATAAAATATTTTTGTCGTTTTCTCAATCCGACAATAATTCCGTTGTGGGGTCCACCAATGATTGTGTCGTTGTACGAATATTCCCTGTTAAAACGAATATTCTCCGACCAATCGAATATTATATGACAACTTGGATACTTTACAAAATTTATAAATATTACCCATAACTATTATATTAAATCCACACCATAATATAAAAAAAAATTATTTCGAGAAAAATTAAATATTTATTCATAAAATCTGGGGTTTCACAATCTCCCCTCCTTATAGAATTTTGCCCTCGAAATTTACGTACGTACTTGGTATGCCGAACATGTGAGGATACCTTGACTTCAACATTTTATCCCTGTAACATCAATCAATAAATATCTTGAATCAAATCGTCATCTTTGCACTACAGGTCAAAGATATTCATCAGTTGGTCATGTTCACCTCAACACCTGTTCATCTTTGCACTACGGGCCAAAGATATTCATCAAAAATCATTCATCTTTACACTACAGGCCAAAGATATTCAATTATATCATCATTTAGGACTGAGGATGATGAAAAATATTTTAAAGAAAACGAATCCAGTGAAACAAAATAATAAATATTAAGGATTCGTATTTCAGCTATTCCATGTCCAAAAAAAACCTCATAAATAATCATAGTGGAGTAAAATTCAAGAATGATCAAAACATGGATACAATCAAAGCTAGTATCCAGAATAGATATTTTGGACGAAAAGAAGAAAATTTCATTTTTCGGTGAATAGTAACTCGTGAATAGTAACTCGTAAATAGTAACTCATGAATAGTAACTCATGAATAGTAACCCCATCATGAAAAAGTTCTAAATTTGATAAAAAGTTTTAACCAATATTTCGGCATAATGATATTGAAGAAATAATATCATTTATGAAAAAAATAACATCCCTTACCTCGGAAAGACGGTACTTCTGACTGGAATACTAGATATAGTGCTGAAG
Organism: Panax notoginseng; assembly: GCA_016801055.1. Classification (NCBI taxonomy): domain Eukaryota; kingdom Viridiplantae; phylum Streptophyta; class Magnoliopsida; order Apiales; family Araliaceae; genus Panax; species Panax notoginseng. The sequence goes on from CM029022.1 coordinate 36,240,561, forward strand.
GAAACTTGCACCGTATAGCAACACTCAAAGTATCAAATACTCACAAGAATACGCTCGATATAGAGAGAGAAATAGAGAGAAACTTGTATTTCTGGTGTGATTTTCAATTCTAACCTAAGCACCCTATTTATAGAAAAATGCATAGAACACCAAAGCAGAAAATTTAATATAATATATATATATATATATATATATATATATATATATATATATATATATATAAATTTTCAAGCCCACCTTAGAAAATCTGAAATCAGCCACCTTGCACATGTTTATGATACAAAAAACGTTTTTCCCAAAATAATTAACTAAAACTCCCAAAAATCAATTATTTCGGAACTTCTCTGTTGTAATGCGTACCAACTCTGGTCCCAACAATGTTACTTCACCCACCTCGTCCCAGCATACTGGAGAACGACATTTTCTTTCATACAACGCCTCGAATGGAGCCACGCCTATGCTCGCCTGATAACTGTTGTTGTAGGAGAATTCCACCAATGGTAGGTACTTATCCCAACTCCCTTTGAGATCTAGGACACAAAGTCTTAATAGATCTTCAAGAGTTTGAATAGTCCTCTCTGATTGTCCATCCGTTTGAGGATGGTATGTCGAACTGAATCGTAAATCCGTGCCCATAACTTTTTGCAAGCTAACCCAAAATCTTGAAGTGAATCTTGGGTCATGATCCGAAACTATAGATACTGGCATGCCATGCAACCTCACAATCCCATTCACGTACATACTAGCAAGACGTTCAAGGGAATAAGTCTCCCGTATCGGTAAGAAATGAGCAGACTTCGTTAGTCTATCAACTATAACCCAAATAGCATTTATGCCTTGAGAAACCTTGGGAAGACCCGTAACAAAATCCATAGTAATGTTTTCCCACTTCCATTTCGGAATCTCAAGTGGTTGCAATGGACCCTTTGGCACTTGATGCTCCGCCTTTACACGTTGACAAGTTAAACACCTCGAGATAAACTCCGCGATCTCTCTTTTCATATTGCTCCACCAAAATGTATGTCGAAGATCGGGATACATTTTGGTACTCCCAAGATGGATTGCAAACGGTGTATTGTGTGCCTCCATCGTGATCTTGTACTTCAAATCAGAATCGTTAGGAACACAAAGTCTGGAGTGGACTCGAAGTATTCCTTCTTCATCGATTCTTGCTTCCGTTCTTCATCGATTCTTGCTTCCGGAATAGCACCTTCTTGTACTTTCTTCTTCATACGCATCAGCTCCCGGTCTGTCGCTTAAGCAACTTTAACTTTATCGATTAAAGTTGGTTCTACGCGTATACTTGACATTATCGCACTCGTTCCTGCATATGATCTTCTACTCAACGCGTCAGCTACCACGTTTACTTTTCCAGGATGGTATTGAATAGTGTGGTCGTAATCTTTCAACAGCTCGAGCCAAAGTCGTTACCGCATGTTGAGTTCTTTTTGAGTGAAGAATATTTGAGGCTTTTATAGTCTGAATATATCTCCACTTTCTCCCCATATAGATAGTGCCTCTAGATCTTTAGCGCGAAAACGACTGCTGTCAACTCTAGATCATGAGTAGGATAATTCCTCTCATATTCTTTAAGTTGTCGCGAGGCATAGGCTATGACTTTCCCACGTTACATGAGAACACATCCTAACCCTTTGCCTGAAGCATCGCTGTAGATAACAAATCCATCTGAACCAGATGGTATTGTCAGAACAGGTGCCGAAATGAGTCTCCTCTTAAGCTCTTGGAAACTCTTCTCGCATTCTTCGCTCCATACGAATTTGATATCCTTCTTGAGTCAGCTGAGTTAATGGAATAGCGATTCGAGAAAATCCTTTTACGAATCTCCGACAATAACCAGAAAGCTACGTATTTCGATTACTAACTTAGGTTGCTCACAACTGTGACTCATATCCCAATCTTGGATAGCACGTCACAATGACACCTATCAGTTTACTACCGCACGAATATGGTATCCCCTACGGAGAGTCTGGCTTCAGTACATTCCATAAAGGAAGTCACCAGATAAAGGCTCGGGGACAAACTTCTACAGTTAGGTTTTTAACTCCTGAAGTTCAATAGGAGCCATTCGATATGAGATTTTAGAAGTGAGTTTTGTACCAGATTCAAAGATGATACAAAATTCAATATCACGCGTAGGCCAAGAAATTCTTTAGGAAATACGTCTGGGATTTACTAACAATAGAAATATCATTCAAATCTGACGTATTTTTGTTCAAGTCCATAACATAGCTAAGAAAGCTTGATATCCGTTTTTCAATAAACGAATGACTTTATGGCTTGATATGAAAGAGTTTGACTTCAATAGTTTGGTTGCTTGAATTTGAATAACAGGTTGCTTAGGAATATGAAAACTAACAACCTTACGAAAGCAATCAATTTTGGCATGATGAGTAGTTAACCAATCAATTCCTAAAATCACATCAAAAGCAAGTATTTTTAAAGAGATAAGATCAACAGGTAATGTGATGGTGCCAACTTAGATCAAACAAGATTTATAAACAGTGGATGTGATGAAAATTTCTCCTAACGGAGTTTCAACAGATAAGTCAAAGTCTAATTTTCTCCGGAGTCAAGTTTAAACGTTGAGTATAAGCAGGAGAGATAAATGAATGGATAGAACCGGTATCTAATAAGGAATAGACTTCGCAAAAATTTATAATTAACTAACTCGTGCTAACTTCGTTCGGGTTCCTCGTATTCTGACCAGTCACGAAAAACGCTCTTCCAGGAACCGTTGACTTTGACTTTTCTGGGACAACTTTTTGAGTCACCACCCCCGTTGGACTTGGTTTCGCTACAGTGCAATCTCGAGCGATATGTCCTTCCTTTCCACAGTTATAACATACCTTAAACTGTTGTGGACAGTTTGGGCTGATATGTCCTTCTTTTCCGCACTTATAGCATATAATCGGTGGTCGTTCTCCTCCCTTGGACCCAGTTGCTGCTGGTGCTGACGTCTTCGTATTGTCATTGTTGAATCTCCTCTTTTTAAAATCTCCTCCCGACTCGCTTCTTCTATTCTCATGGCCACGATTACCACCAGAGTGGTTGTCATTCTTGTCTGTATTCTTCTTTCTCCGCTGGTTATCATTGTTCTGATGACTGCTGTCACCTGTATGATCCTGGTTGTGGTCCCTCGATTGATCATACTCGCTATCTCGCTCTAATAATTGAGCCCTGTTGACAACATCTGAATAGAGAGATAATTTATGAGAAATGAGATATTGACGTATGCCGGGTTTCAAACCTCTCAGAAACATTCGCGTCATACGTTTCTCATTCTCCACCAAATGAGGTGCAAACCTGGACAACTCTGCAAACTTCGCCTCGTACTGGGACACCGTCATGTTATTCTGCTCCAGTCTAATAAACTCTACCTCCTTCATATGGCGAATACTTTCAAGAAAGTATTTTTCGTTGAAGAGTTTCTGAAATGTCTCCCAAGACATGTTGAGTGCGTCAGGCTGGGTACGCTTCACAGACTCCCACCAGTAGTCTGCCTCGCCACGGAACATAAAGGTAGCGAATGGAACCTTCTGTTCCTCCGTGCATCCCAAGACATCGAATATCTTGGTAATTTGCTTGACCCACGTCTCCGCCTTAATCGGATCCGGCTTTCCCCAGAATTCTGGTGGTCCCAACTCTTTGAACTGCTTGGCTGTGACAAGCCGCGCATTGCTATCATTTCCACCCGTATTTTGTACACGAGTCTCCCTCGTCTGGTTTTGCATGAACTGAAAAAAACTCCTAAACATCCCGTCGTTCATCGTCTGCTCAGTGGTGTTGTTTACAGGAGGAATATTGCCAGCCTGTTGCACGTTCTCCTCGTTGGTTAGCAAAGGTGTCTTCACGGTCTCATTTACTCCACTGTTAACATTCTCAATCGACATTCTCAAATACTGCCATAAACAAGGGTTAATTTAACAAATTAACAAATCACATAATATCCCTATATTATGACCGACCAACAGATAAGCTTAGGTAGGACATACTAGCGAAGGATTTACTCGTCTCTCCCCTCCTAGTTCTATTCCCCGATCTCCGCCAGAGATCATATCCCTAAGCTCTGATACCAACTATGACGCCCCCAAAATTAGGTATACGTCACCCATCTTGGGTCGCCACTTACATGGTACAGAATACAAATATAACTTACTAATACAACTGTCGTGTACAATAAGACAAAACATAAACTGTGAGTTTGAATACAAATATTATCTTCTAGAGAGTATTCATACTCAAAAGGAGTCCTCATTACATTTATTAACACACCATTACATAGAATAGTGAGGACTACTAACTAATACTATCATTCGGACCATCACTCCGTTCCCCGACTTGCCCCAGCTACGTTCTCATTTCCTGAAGAGAACAGTGAAAGAAAGGGTGAGCTCAACTAGCCCAGTAAGAAATATTATGACTAAGATAATGCAGAATAAATTATCCTTAGCCTTCAACAATGTTAAACTGATAAAATATTATAGACATCAAGTTTAACTGCAGCGGAACAAGCAATCCATTAAAAGAGTCAAGTAGAAAATAAACTCTACTATCTTTTATGATTTAAAAGATTTTCCAACACTGTGATCGCTGAGACTCAGCTTAATAAAATAATCCACATCATCGAATCACCCCTGCACTACGGCCAAGGATATTCGTATATTCATTAATGGTCATGATCATGCCAACAACTGTCCATCAATGCACTACGGGCCAATGATGACTTTTACCACATCATTTGTAACATTACGGTCATGATTATACCGAATAATCCCTGGTCATAATCATACCAAGTCCATCTATGCACTACATGTCACAGATGACTTTCAACATTTTATAAACATGAGGATGATGACAATGATATAAGAATTCAATAAAACAAGTTCAAGAATTAGTTTATCCAGGAATTAATAACGTCCAAATTGTCAACATGATACTGCTTTATGGAGTAAACTTCAAGACTGATCAGGAGAATATTTTCATGAATAGATACTAGATGAAGCGCAAATATCAAGGATATTCCACTAATTTCATGGAGTATAGAAGTCAAAGTTTTAATCAACTGAGTATAATAAAGAATGGAATAACAAAAGAAATTACCATGCATGCGATAGACCGCACAGACAGGTTATTCTTAACAGAATAATAATAATGGAACCAGGTCCGACGTAAACGCACAGACAGGATATTCCGACAGAATAATAAATAACGAAATCAGGTCCGGTGTAAAACACACAGACAGGATATTCCGACAGAATAATAATAAAGACGGAACCAGGTCCGGCGTAAAGCACAAACAGGATGTTCCAACTGAAAATAAAGACAGAATAATAAAGACGGAACCAGGTCCGGTGTAAAACACACAGACAGGATGTTCCAACAGAATAATAATAAAAACGGAACCAGGTCCGGTGTAAAACACACAGACAGGATGTTCCAACAGAATAATAGAAGAATGTCACCAAGTATAGGGTAGACCGCGTATACAGGTTATTCCAACAGAATAATAAAGAAATGGAATAACAGAAGTTCTCTTCTTGAATACAAAAGAATAATATCCCTTACCGTTTTAAAGAAGAGCTGAAATAAGGAAGTAGTTAAGTAGCAGAATACTCTTCTTCTCTCTCTATAGTTTCTCTCTATAGTTTCTCTCTCTAGAGTTCAGTGAATTCGTAAGAAATAATGAAGGAATGAGCTGCTATTTATAGAAAAATAGAATGCATAGTAACTAATCCATGAACGGTCCAGATTGATTACTTTAATCTGACGGTCCATATTTAAAGAAAAATCTTTTAAATAAAATATAATATATTTATAGAATAACTTTAATAAAGTATTCTGTTTTATATAAAAAGATGTTTCTGTTTTATTACGTTAATAATACGAATAAAACAAAACGTCATTATCGCTAAATAATTCATATTATTAACTGACAATAATTGAATCAAACTGAGTGACTTCTCACATAAGCATTAATAATCAAAACCGTGTGCTACTATGCAACCACACGTATTACTGTACTTTTACTACCGAGTAGTTCAACAGTAACAATGGTAAAACTTTTGCCGTTATTTTTAATAAAATATTTTTGTCATTTTCTCAATTCGACAATAATTCCGTTGTGAGGTCCACCAATGATTGTGTCGTTATACGAATATTCCCTGTTAAAACGAATATTCTCCGACCAATCGAATATTATATGACAACTTGGATACTTTACAAAATTTATAAATATTACCCATAACTATTATATTAAATCCACACCATAATATAAAAAAAATTATTTCGAGAAAAATTAAATATTTATTCATAAAATCTGGGGTTTCACAACACGCAACAATACATGATCCCCAATGTCAAATTTCACGTCCTTTCGATGAAGATCCGCATAACTCTTTTGCCGATCCTGTGCCGTTTGTATACGTTGTCGAATCGTTTGGATCTTCTCTGTAGTCATGCGTACTAACTCTGGTCCCAACAATGTTGCTTCACCCACCTCGTCCCAGCATACTGGAGAGCGACACTTTCGTACATATAATGCTTCAAATGGGGCCACACCTATACTTGCCTGATAACTGTTATTGTAAGAGAATTCCACCAATGGTAGGTACTTATCCCAACTCCCTTTGAAATCTAGGACACAAAGTCTTAATAGATCTTCAAGAGTTTGAATAGTCCTCTCTGATTGTCCGTCCGTTTGAGGATGGTATGCCGAACTAAATCGTAAATCTGTGCCCATAGCTTTTTGCAAGCTAACCCAAAATCTTGAAGTGAATCTTGGGTCACGATCTGAAACTATGGATACTGGCATGCCATACAGTCTCACAATCTCATCTACGTATATACGAGCAAGACGTTCAAGGGAATAAGTCTCCCGTATCGGTAAGAAATGAGCAGACTTGGTTAATCTATCAACAATAACCCAAATATCATTTATGCCTTGAGAAACCGTGGGAAGACCCGTAACGAAATCCATGGTAATGCGTTCCCACTTCCATTTCGGAATCTCAAGTGGTTGCAATGGACCCTTTGGCACTTGATGTTCCGCCTTTACACGTTGACAAGTTAAACACCTCGAGATAAACTTTGCAATCTCTCTCTTCATATTATTTCACCAAAATGTATGTCGAAGATCACGATACATTTTGGTACTTCCAGGATGGATTGCAAATGGTGTATTGTGTGCTTCCATCATGATCTTGTACTTCAAATCAGAATTGTTAGGAACACAGAGTCTGGAGTGGACTCGAAGTATTCCTTCTTCATCGATTCTTGCTTCTGGAATAGAACCTTCTTGCACTTTCTTCTTCATACGCATCAGCTCTATGTCCGTAGCTTGAGCAGCTTTAACTTTATCGATTAAAGTCGGGTCTACTCGTATATTTGATATCATCATGTGGGTACTTGGAGCCTTCATCTCTATCTCCATCCTTTGCAAGTCATACAAAATAGGCCTTTGTGTTAACAACATTGCACTCGTACCCGCATATGATCTTCTACTCAATGCGTCAGCTACTACGTTTGCTTTTCCAGGATGATATTGGATGGTATGATCGTAATCTTTCAACAGCTCGAGCCAACGTCGCTGCCGCATGTTGAGTTCCTTTTGGGTGAAGAAATATTTGAGGCTTTTATGATCTGTATAGATCTCCACTTTCTCCCCATACAGGTAGTGTCTCCAGATCTTCAACGCGAAAACTACTGCTGCCAACTCCAAATCATGAGTAGGATAATTCCTCTCATATTCTTTGAGTTGTCGCGAGGCATAGGCTATGACTTTCCCATGTTGCATGAGAACACATTCTAACCCTTTGCCTGAAGCATCACCGTAGATAACAAATCCATCCGAACCAGATGGTATTGTCAGAACAGGTGCCGAAATGAGTCTCCTCTTAAGCTCTTGAAAACTCTTCTCGCATTCCTCGCTCCATACGAATTTGATATCTTTCCGAGTCAGCTGAGTTAACGGGGTAGCGATTCGAGAAAACCCTTCCACGAATCTCCGATAATAACCAGCTAAGCCCAGAAAGCTACGTACTTTCGTCACCGTCTTTGGTTGCTCCCAACTTTGTATTGCTTCAATCTTCGCCGGGTCAACAGATACTCCATGTTTTGACACCACGTGCCCTAGGAAAGCTACTTCCTCAAGCCAGAACTCGCATTTCTTTAACTTAGCATATAACTTATTTTCACGCAGCCTTTGGAGTACCAGCTTCAAATGATGCTCATGATCTTCACGGCTTTTGGAATATATGAGGATGTCATCAATAAAGACAACAACGAACTGATCCAAATAATCCTTGAATACTCGGTTCATCATATCCATGAAAGCCGCAGGAGCATTAGTCAATCCAAAAGACATGACTAGGAACTCATAATGCCCGTACCGAGTTCTGAAGGCAGTCTTTGGAATATCCTCAGTTTTAACCTTCAGCTGATGATATCCAGAACGAATATCGATCTTTGAAAAGAATTGTGCTCCTTGTAACTGGTCAAACAGGTCATCAATACGAGGTAGCGGATACCTATTCTTAATAGTGACATGGTTTAATTCCCGGTAATCAATACAAAGTCACATACTCCCGTCTTTCTTCTTTACAAATAAAACAGGAGCACCCCAAGGAGATATACTAGGACGAATGAAACCGATGTCCAACAACTCTTGTAGTTGGACCTTTAACTCCTGAAGTTCAAAAGGAGCCATTCGATATGGGGTTTTAAAAATGGGCTTTGTACCAGGTTCAAGATCAATAAAGAATTCAATTTCTCGTTCCGGGGGTAGACCGGGAAGTTCTTCAGGAAATACGTCAGGAAAGTCAATAACAACAGGAATATTATTCAAATTTGACGTGTCTTTATTCAAATCCATAACATGGGCTAAGAAAGCTTGACATCCATTTTTTAATAAACGAATGGTTTTATGGCTTGATATAACAGTGATTGATTTTAATGGCTTAGTTGTTTGAATTCGTACAACAGGTTGGTTAGGAATATGAAAACTAACAACCTTACGAAAATAATCAATTTTGACATGATGAGTAGTTAGCCAATCAATCCCTAAAATCACATCAAAAGCAAGTATCTTTAAAGAGATAAGGTCAACAGGTAAGGTGATGGTGCCAACTTGGATCACACAAGATTTATAAACAGTGGATGTGATGAAAGTTTCTCCTAACGGAGTCTCCACAGATAAATCAAAGTCTAACTTCTCCGGAGTCAAGTTTAAACGTTGAGCACAAGCAGGAGAGATAAAAGAATGGGTAGAACCGGTATCTAATAAGGTATAAACTTCGCATGAATTTATGATTAGCTTACCCGTGATCACCTCGTTTGGGTTCCTCGCATGTTGACCAGTCACGACAAACGCTCTTCCAGGAACCGTTGACTTTATCTTTTCTGGGACAGCTTTTTGAGTCACCATCCCCGCTGGACTTAGTTTTGCTATAGTGCAATCTCGAGCGATATGTCATTCCTTTCCACAATTATAACATACCTTAAACTGTTGTGGGCAGTTTGGGCTGATATGTCCTTCTTTTCCGCACTTATAGCATATAATCGGTGGTCGTTCTCCTCCCTTGGAACCAGTTGCTGCTGGTGCTGACGTCTTCGTATTGTCATTGTTGAATCTCCTCTTTTTAAAATCTCCTCCCGACTCGCTTCTTCTATTTTCATAGCCACGATTACCACCAGAGTGGTTGCCGTTCTTGTCTGTATTTTTCTTTCTCCGCTGGTTATCATTGTTCTGATGACTGCTGTCACCGATATGATCCTGGTTATGGTCCCTCAGTTGACCGTACTCATTATCTCGCTCTAATAATTGAGCCTTGTTGACAACATCTGAATAGAGAGAAAATTTATGAGAAATGAGATATTGACGTATGCCAGGTTTCAAACCTCTCAAAAACATCCTCGTCATACGTTCCTCATTCTCCACCAAATGAGGTGCAAACCTGGACAACTCTGCAAACCTCGCCTCGTACTGAGACACCGTCATGTTATTCTGCTCCAGTCTAATAAACTCTACCTCCTTCATATGACGAATACTTTCAGGAAAGTACTTGTCATTGAACAGTTTCTGAAATGTCTCCCAGGACATGCTGAGTGCGGTTAGATGGGTACGCTTCACAGACTCCCACCAGTAATCTGCCTCGCCACGGAACATAAAGGTGGCGAATGGAACCTTCTGTTCCTCCGTGCATCCCAAGACATCGAATATCTTGGTAATTTGCTTGACCCACGTTTCCGCCATGATCGGATCTGGCTTTCCCTTAAATTCTGGTGGTCCCAATTCTTTGAACTGTTTGGCTGTGACAAACCGTGAATTGCTATCATTTCCTCCTGTATTTTGAACACGAGTCTCCCTCGTCTGGTTTTGCATGAATTGCAAAAAACTTCTAAACATTCCATCATTCATCATCTGCTTATTGGTGTTGTTCACAGGAGGAACATTGCCAGCCTGTTGCACGTTCTCCTCGTTGGTAAGCACCGGTGTCTCCACGGTCTCATTTACTCCACTGTTAACATTCTCAGTCGACATTCTCAAATACTGTCATAAAACAAGGGTTAATTAAATAAATTAACAAATCACATCATACCCCTATATTATGACTGACCAATAAATAAGCTTAGGTAGGACACACTAGCGAAGGATTTATTCGTCTCTCCCCTCCTAGTTCTATTCTCCGATCTCCGCCAGAGATCATATCCCTAAGCTCTGATACTAACTGTGACGCCCCCAAAATAGGTATACAACACCCATTCTGAGTCGCCAAAATACATGGTACAGAAACAACTACATCTTTATTATTACAATACAAGAACTGTGAGTTTAAATACAAATATTGTCATTTAGACAATATCCACACTCAAATAAGTCCTCATTACAATTATTGATACATTATTTCACAAAAATGGTGAGGACTACTAAAGTAACTTCTAGAACCATCATTCCATACCCCGACTAGTACTCGCTACATTCTCGCCTCCTGAGAAAAATGGAACAAAAAGGAAAAGGGTGAGCTCAACTAGCCCAGTAAAGAACATTATGACTAAGATAATACAGAACAAATTATCGTTAGTCTTCAACAGGGAAAATTCTAATAGAATACAATAGACAACAAGTTTTAAATCAATAACTGCAGCGGAAACAACAAACCATTAGAAGAGTCAAGTAGAGAATGAGTTCTACTATCTTCTAAGATTTAAAAGTCCATCATCAATATTTTATCCCTGTAACAACAATCAATAACCATCTTTAATCAAATATTCATCTTTGCACTACAGGCCAAAGATATTCATTTGTATCACCAGTCGGTCATGTTCATCTCAACACCTGTTCCTCTTTGCACTACGGGCCAAAGATATTCATCAGTTAATCATTCATCTTTGCACTATGGGCCAAAGATATTCAGTAATATCATCATTTAGGACTGAGGATGATGAAAAATATCTTAAAGAAAACGAATCCAGTGAAACAAAATAACAAATATTAAGGATTCGTATTTCGATTTATCCATGTCCAAAAATACCTTATAATTATTCATAGTGAAGTAGAATTCAAGAATGATCAAAACATGGATACAATCAAAGCTAGTACCCAGAATAGATATTTTGGACGAAAAGAAGAAAATTTTATTTTTCGGTGAATAGTAACTCGTGAATAGTAACTCGTGAATAGTAATCCCGACGTGAAAAGTTCCAAATTTGATATAAATTTCCAACCAATATTTCGGCATAATGATATTGAAGAAATAATATCATTTTTGAATGAAATAACATCCCTTACCTCGTAAAGACAGTACTTCTGGTCGGAATACCGGTATAAGGCTGAAAGACACTTGCTCTGATGAATAGAAACTCTCAAAGTATCTAAATACTCACAAAATACACTCAATAATCTAGAGAGAGAAAGAGAGAAAACTTGTTTCTGGTGTGATTTTCAATTATAACTTAGCCCTCTATTTATAAGAAAATGTTAGCACGCCGAAGCAGACTTAACCTGCAACCTGATGGATTTACCTGCTACTATTCCCACCCACCACATTTGAATAAAAATCTCAGTACATTTCTTCACCAACCAAGAGTGGGGCCCACCAATTCTAAAATTTTCTACCAAAATGATTAACTCCAAAAATTCAACAATTTCTGAACCAGTCATCTCGTAAAATTCATAATAAATCATACGTTCATTTTTAACGGTTCAAAATTTGTGGACATATACTCAACTTATATATGTATAACATATCCAAAAATTACCGCGATCCAACGGTCGGATTAAAAATTATAACCCCCGCAAAATATCTCAAAAACTCTGATTTTTAATACCTCCATTCCGACAAAAATACTGATAAAAACCTCAACATTAACTCCTTCATTTTTAACCACAAAAATATATCCCTCATTTATATCCACAAAAAAAAATATTTCCTTATCATATGAATCAATAATTAATTATTCACAAATAATATTACAGAATCACATTTATGACAACCAGGTCGTTCCTAGGAAAGAGGGGGCTTTCCAATAAGGATTTCTCCTTACTGGCGCGCAATTAGATGACCAAACATCTCCTTAGACAGAACTTTCTAGACATTGCCAATAATGTTATCTAATAATATTATTCAAATAATATGAATTATTGATCTGATAATGGGAAATACTGTGTAGTGACAATTATTGAAACAACAGTAATATAAAATATCAACGCAGCAATTATTGAATCAATAAAATAAAATACTGAACAGTAATTACTGTAACCATTATTGAGTAGTGCCTTCTTACGTAAGAATCAATAATTGGTGCAATACAGTGTGCTACTGTGTAACAACGCGTATTACTGTGTTTTAACCACCAGGTATTCCAACAGTATTAACGGTAACAACTACGCCGTTATTAATAAACAACATATACTTGTCGTTTTCTTCATCCAATCGCTTTCCGTTATGGGGCCCACAAAAGACTGCGCCTTCGTACGAATATTCCCCGACAGGAAGAATATTCTACGACCAAATGAATATTCCCCGACAACAATGAATATTTTATAACCACTTACTTATTTGAAATATTTGCGCATTTTACCCATAACTAACCTCATTAATCAATTTAACACTTACTATTTCAAAATAATAAATAGAGAGAATTTAAATTTCATTTATTAATAATTTGGGGTCTTACACTAGGGGTAACCTAGGAATAGGTTGGGTTCCCATCACCCCCAACTCAAAGTGGTTTAAGTTTCATATCACAAGTAATTAAATTTACTAAGCTCTCGTCAAAGTCTTAGTAATAAGATAAGTCAAGTCGTCACTTGACTTCCTCGTAGACAAATATTATGAAACCTTCTTGTATCAATTATCTAACAAAAATTATGTCTATGACCAACATATATGTCAAGACTTACCATTAAAGATAATCTCATATGATCTATACAAAAATAATTTCATTATCACAATATAATGAACTAAACAATTTTGGAAATGGCCACAATTTGATATTTCAACAGCAAATTCCGATGCCAATTACTTTCTACATCATATAAAGCAATAGTATTACTTGTTACTCCGAGTAAATTATACTATCCACCTACTTGTGAAAATATAAGAATATATTTACCTATTTGTGAATATTTTCTTACTTTTTCAAGATCACAATGTGTATTTAACGCTATTATTACTAGCACCATATAGTAAAATAAGAGGTAATGAATTAGGTGACAATCAACACAATACTTTAATACATTTAGCTTACCTCACAAAGAAATAGCATTAGACTCATACAATAGAATGAGAAATATTCATTTGTTTCTTACTCATCTAAGAAACAATACTCAAAATTGGGTGAAAATTCACCTACTTGTGAATTTATAATTTTCTTCACTAAAATATAAGTGACATTTATGTAATCTATTAAAATATTGAGAAATCTAACAAAAACCAATTTTAAACCACACTAGTATACTAAGTTTAAAACTGTAGGTAACCTAATCTATTGTATCGCATATCAAACATAAGACTCCTATTAGCGCATGTGTACTTCAGATTTGCAATGTCTATATCAGAATTAACTTTCAGTGTACCACCACTATTAAAGAATTATTAAATTCTTCAATATCAATGTTATCAAACTTAGTTCATCAATACAATTATAATTGGTTTAGTTGAAACCCTCACTAAGTTTTCATGTGATAATAAGATACTATCTATTTCACAAGTCTTTCAACATAAAGACAAAAAATAGATGTTTTAAACTCATTTACGTTAACAATACAATTTAAAATGATCAACATATCATTAATATACACAAAAACTATCACATTATAGTTTATACAATTATATTATTAGTGTAAACAAATAAATAATTATATATCCGATAAATAGGAAAAAGTGAAATACTAGTTCTCAGTTTAAACCACAAGTACATAACTATTTTACACCTTAACCTCTCAATCGAAAAGAACAAACCATCTTGTTCATTCACATTATACTCCCTAAATCAAATTTATTAAAAATTTGAGTTGGAGTAATATCATAATCGGTCCTAAAATATTAAAATAGTTTATATTCTCTTTGTCTAAAACTTGAAAATTATTTTTAGTATCAAAGTAAAATAGCCATCAGTATCGAATCGTTTATATTCATATACAACGAATTTAGAATCTCAAGGTAAATATGCACATATATATACCTATATATTATCACCTAATATGTATCCACTTTAATTTTTATAACTTATTTTCAATCTCACTATTGAACTCAATCACTATAAATATTTTGAATCATATTTAGACTAATAAAATAGGACTAATAAAATAGGTATTTTATTTACCAAATTATTATATTGATTTCCTTCACCAAATCAATATTGTTCCTTCTAGGTTCAACTTATAACTTTGTAGGAACTTAGAGAATTAATTAAGTGAAATAAGTTCACATTTTAATATTATTCAAAAGTTTGTGTTTTGAGACTTTCATTTCATAGGACAACACAATCAAATTGAATTTCGCAATAAGAAATCTATAAGTCTTACTATTTCTTACATAGATAAAATTATGCTCCAAATAGTTCAAAGGCCAAATTTAATCCATAAAAAATCTTAATGAATCACCCCGACACTTTTAAATAATTGAAATCTCATTGAATATTTTCACTTCACGATATTATGCTCACTACTTAAAAATAAATTTTAGATTAATTAACATTTTATGTGATAATGTTCTTATAAATATTACTTCCACATAAAAATATTAAGGAACACTTCTCAGAACAAAAAATTAGTTCTTATACATTTTATGTATTAGTTATTCATATAAAGATTCCTTCAACATAAGGATCTTTTAAAACACCCCCACATAAGAAAACAAGCTCTTATTTTTTGAAATTCCGTAAAGTCTCAAATCCAAAAATTATTTAACACAAGCACTTAAAATTGTACATGTACATTTTTCAAGTATACCAACATGTAAATTATAGCGCAACTCATCATATTTCACAAATTTATTTACATATAAATCATAAAATATAAAAATTTATATTTACTTTCTAAAAAATTAATTTATGTAGAAAGCAAGTAAAATTCACACATGAATTAGTATATACTCAAGTGTTTTCTTGTCCCAACTTAGATATGAAATATCATAAACAATATATCATTTGAAATTTATAAATATAAAATTCAAGACAGATCTCATAATAATATGAAATACTTGAACTTAATTATATTTAAAAAAATCAAAAAAATAAAATATTTATCTCAATTGTAATATACAAAATTCATATGATCAAAATAAAATTTACTACTTCTTGGACAAGAAGTACACATAAAAATTAATCAAAGTACGTATACCAATTGTGATTATCCCAAAAACACTACGAATAACATTTCTAAATATATATTTTCTCAACATCATAATAATATTGTGTACAAGATTAACTCAACTAAATCTACTTCTATAATATCACTTCTAACTATTAGTTAATAATTAATTTATTATCCACAAAGAAAGTAATTTATCTCAAAAATTCATGCATACAAATACCAAGCAAATATTACACACTAAATATTACCTCAAATTTTATATGCATAATTTTGTTCAAGAAGAACATAATTATTACTTTATTCCCAAAATAAATTAACTTACAATTAATTTGTTATACACAAAGACAAGTAAATTTCTCAAAGATTACAACAACTTTAATAAATTAATCTCAATTAGTGTATAAGAAAAATAATTGCCTCAAATTTATACATATATATACACATCATAATATTTTATCTAATTATAAAAATATTATAACCAAAATATATATGCAAAAAATTAAATTTATTCAGTCATGAACAAAAATTTAATTACTTTTCTTATACCACAAAACTAATAATTTATTACAACAAAATGTAACTAAAATAATACTCAAGCATACAATATCATCTACACATAGTATAATACATAAAACATATACTTTCAAAATGATACACAATTATCATATAGAAAAATAAAGGCAAATGTTAAAAAATACACCTTTTGGAATTAAATCTGAAGAACACCATAATCTCTTTAGAAAAATTTCTATGCTAACATTTGGTTTTTTCCATAATGACACTTTATCTCCTCCACATCAATTTATAAACTTGTAAATTGTAAGTCTCTTTCACTTTTATTTTTCTCCACAGTACATCTTCTAATAGGAGTTATCAATAAAAAAAATAATTAGCTTAATATCTTAATAAATTACTAATTATCATAAAAACTCCATTGATAAAATAGATATAAGAAAAATGACACTTATCTTTGAAATAGTGTTTTGTCTTCCGTCCACACATTTTTTATTCTAATAAATCCAAAAGGACCTTAAGATTGTTAGAAGCTTCATAGAATCAAAATCATCAACAAGAACGGGAAACATATATGACACGGGTGCTCACTGTTCTTAAGGTCTTTATCTTCCCCACCACGATTGGTTTGTTAAGTATTACAAACGATATACCTCCAGGATATATGTTAAGCTTTTGGTGAATTATCCGTGATAGCAATTCATATAAATTTCTAGTAGAACACTACTTTGTAGTAGTTATTTGTTTGTAAGAAGAATAACTAAAAGGAGATATTTTCATGATGCAAAAATTATTATGTCTAAAAGTATATAAGACTTCTCTCTATATTCATATATGTAATATATCTATACATATAGATACATACATATATCTATAATAGTTTCAACATTAAACTATTATTTATTTATATTTTAATTATACTTATTACTACTAATGATGTAAGTTACATATTAGTAATAAACTTATAAATAAATGGAATTTCAAAAGTCTCACAAGAATTTCTTGTTTCAAAATAAAATAAGACCATACACTTGTACTTATAAAATGACAAGTAATCTTTTTTATTAAATGGGACAAGAAAGAATTAATTTTATCAAACAACTTTGCACCTTATTAAATTTTTCATTATAGGCACAAATCAAATGATTTCTACATAAATCAAATGAGGTTTTATTTTATTTTTTCACAATTAGGGAAACAAATTACACCTTTATATTTACTTAAATTATGTTTACTAATGAATTTTATTCAAACCCAAACTTGATAATAATTTAATCTCCAACCTATAAAATAAGATGCAATTTCTAACACTTACTAATAATCAAATAATTACAAGAGCAACAAGTTATTTAATTAATGTAAAAATAGAAGTTCTACTTCCAATATGCCTTTATATGAAAAAGTATTGTATGCGGATATATAGGAAGATTCCTAAATTCTTAACCTACTCCTTCATTTCATGCACCAATTAAAGAACTGATATTTTCACATAAAAATTAATATTTTTACATAATTCTTCTCACATGAATAGTGAGTATGTTTCTCCTCTATGTGAAAGAGACCAGGGGCGGATCCAGGAATAAATTTTAGCAGGTGCGGATTTTAAAAAAGCAACTCACAATTCACAAACACTACAAATTCAGGAAAAAAATTTATAACGTGCTCAAGTTGTTGCAGTTATGATCTTCATTTAAATTACATTCAAAATTATGTAGATAACAATTAAACATAAAATTTTGAGACGGGGTGAATCAAAGGCTCAATTCATACAACCAACTCATACATGTTCATATAATGCATAAGTACATAGTTATCCTACAAATGGATAAGATCACGTGAAATAATTGTCATACAAAATTCGGTTATTGAAAAAAATTTAAAAAAATTACTTTATCATCTAAGACTTGGATAAATCTCAAATCAACTTTTACCGCATAAGAAATCATATTCTAACTAATTGCAGTGTTATTTAAATTTTGTTTACTCTCCTAGAGTGAAGACTAAAAGTCAATTGTCTACTTATCCCAATTTTTTAACCTTCTTTGATAAAGATTGTAAATTTATTTTATATTATTCACCAATTCTCCTTTCATAACACACATATTTTACGAGCTACTTTTCCTAAGAAGTCATCCCATTTGTAAACATAGTACCAACTTAGAATTTCTAAAGTTGAAAAAATAAGTGGACTAAAAAAATTAAACCAAAATATGCATATATTGGGTAACAACAAACACAAAAAAAATCATTTTAAACTACAACTTGAAAAGTAAATTCATAGTTCAGAAAAAAATGATCATTCAAACAAATAATCATTCAAAGTTAAGAAATCATTTACAATAATCACTGATATATATATATAAACTATCAGTGAAAAAATTAAAAAAAATTAAAAAATACAACAAATACATCAAATAAATTAAATTGGTTTAACGCCAAGTCTCCGACCAACAACAAACTCAAACAAATTACAATTTTAATTAATTATCAAATAAAAAAGTCCTAAATTTGTTTTCTTCTAAATCTCATACGCGCAAAGGGTGAGGGGTGAGAGGTAGAGACTACAATAGGATGAGAAGAGGAGGCGAGGTCGCAGCTGAGAAGAGGAGATATCGTTGACTCGTGGACCGATGCTTTGCTTGACCAAGCTGCGAATTGAAACAGTGAAGGAGTGAAGGAGAAGAAAAGTTTTTTTTAATTTTGAAGTCTGAGCTCTCGCCCCGCTCTTATGTAACTCTCTGTGCATACTTTAAAAAATTAGATTATAATAGATTTTTTTGGTCTATCAAGTTTAATATTTTTATTAATCTCCCCTTTGAGTTTATTAACTTATAAATTCTGCCTTTTGAGTTTACTTATAAAAAAAAGTGAGCATATACAACCTACGTTGCCCTTGCTATACTTCCCACCCTAAAAGAAGCTCATGTGAAAATATCATTTTAACATATTGAAATATTAGTTTCCACAAATCAATTGTAATGATACTTGCCAATCATGCAAAATAGCATAGATAGTGCCAAATACTTTTCTTGTTGGTCAGAATTGGCAACTAGAGTATACTATAAATATTAGAATTGATATTTCTACAAGTAAAAGTGATAGTTCCACAATGTTTTTCTTACATGAATAGTGAATGAATCTCACAACTCATGTGAGAGAGACCTTGTGAAAATATCAAATTTTATTTATGAAAATATCAATTCTCTAAATATATATTACATCTTTGTATATATTAACTGTCCCATAAAAATGTCATATTTATAAAATTTATAAATTTTAAAATTATAATTTTATTTTGTTGTATTCTTATTCGGTATTTTATTCACGACTATAAGAATTGTTTAATTTAGTAACATAATACTTCCATCGTTCTAAAATTAAATATATAATTTGATTTTTGAAGTCAAATGATGGTTATTAAACTTCAAATTATTTAATTCTAGTTGATAAAATATTATAATTGCATAAATATATAGCAAAAACTATTAATTACAAAATTGATTTCATTCTAAATTATTATCATTCATACCAATTTTGAAATTTAATATGTCTTCGTTCGTTTGATCTTAAAAATCAAATTATATCTCTATTTTTAAAACAGAGGAAATAATATTATTATCAATAAAAATATAACTTTTATTGTAAAATTAAAAATAAATTAAGTCTTTTTTTATGAAAGGAATCGAGTAACATTGATGATACGTTAAAGACATGCATGATAAGTACGTGAGAACTTCTCTCTTATTTCATGAGACATGACTCTAGTGGGATATTCTGACAGTTCACTAGGAATAATATTTATCATCTTTAAAGATTGAAACATAACTGAGATCATATTAAAGCCTGTATCCGAAAATAAACATTCTATCTCATAGAGAATTACTAGGTTTATAATTGATCTCAACGCAATCATCTCGTATTACTCGATTCGTTTCAAAATTAAAGATATATTTAAAAATAATAATTTTTAAAGATAATTTATATTTACAAATATAACGTTAATATTAATTAAAAATTCAACTTTAGCAGTTTGATATTGAAAATGATAGTAAAAAAATAATACTAGTAATTATTAAGAATATCGTGTCAATTTATAATCTTAAAATAAAAATTAATGTATATCTAATTTCGAAACGAACATATAAATATATATATATATATATATATATATATATATATATATATATATATATATATATAGGAGGTGGATCAATGACACTAAGTTTTTTTACACAATTCTTTGACTCATGGATTTGAACACTCTTAATGGCTAAGATTAAAACTAATTTTTAATTTATAACTAAATAAAAATAAAAACAAAACCTGGAGCTTTTCATCTTCATCTTTTTCAGATCTAAAACTTCAACCTGGAGCTGTCAAACTGTCACCATGATGGAGGAAGCCCAAGATGTATCATCCAACTCTCATATATCTCTAGTATGTTACCATAATCTTTATTTTTATTTTTATTTAATTATAAATTAAAAATCAATTTTACTTTGATAATAATATTGAGTCCAAATCACATGTACATGGGACCCTTTGCCTTTGATAATGATAATGATAATGATAATGATAATGTGCCAACCATTTTTTGTCATTGCACTTTCAAGAAGACATTGGCTACTTTTCAACCATCAATATGCATGTGACATTGTGTCCCCATTTTTGTACATTTGGTAGTGCGGTTTGAGTTAGTGGCACCAAATAAAACTAAGAATCGCACATTTACCGTTATGGTTGTGGTGACATCGCATCGCCAAAATCGCATATATATAATTTTATATAATTAAATTATATATCATTATATATATTACCAAATAAATACAAATATATGTAATACAATAGATTTTTATATATTTAATATTCTAATAATTAATATTTTTTTTTGAGAAATCAATTTTATTCCAAAGTTTAAAAATACAATTTTTTTATTTATATATTTTTCAAAAAAGTAAAAAAAAAATGTAAAAGTCAGTAGTGACGTATTCCTTTTGACAAAATTAGAAGGAAGATAATAGAACGAAAATACTTCAAAGAGCAATGCTTTATAAATTATGTTGTTAATTGTTATTCTTTATTTAATACATTCTAGTTATTGTTAAGAAAAATATTAATCTGGTGTTAATTTAATTTGAATAAAAATAATACTAATTAATATTTTTAATTTGTGTAATGTATATATATTTTTTATCTAAATATGATTTTGCACTTGAAACCACACCACAACCTCAACAGTAAGAAATCGCATTGACGCGGTTGCTAAAAATTAAAAATCGCATGTTACAGTTACGGTAAGAACTTAAAATCACATCACACCGCGCTCTCTCCTAATTTGAGTAAGAAGCTTCCTTTAAAAAAATTTGGTACGCGTGTCATTTCATCAATGAATATTAATATAGTATTGAGGGATGGATAATTTATTAGATTAACTTGATAGATGCTCCCTCTGCTGTTGATAGCTCAACATATGTACTATTTACGTGCTTACGCATTTATAGCGCACGATTTTACTATTCAAGTTGCGTTATATAATTATCATCCATACATCGTAAGATTTTTTTCTCATGAAGCTATACTTTTCATTGATAGATGTTCCCTCTGTTCTCAATTTATAATTGTTTTGATATTATTCAAAATAATTATAATATTGTCAAAGTATATATATATATATATATATATATATATATATATATATATATATATATATACACACACACACACACACACAGCTGTGTTTTATACAGTAGGACTATGGCGACGGATTTTTTGGACTATAGCGACGGTAAACTGTCGCCATAGGCCAAAAAATCTATGACGACAGGTGAAATCGTCGCTATAGTCTAAAAAACTGTCGTCATAGTCAACTGTGTATTACATAGCTGTGTACATACATTTTTTTCATATATATATGCCGCTTTCTATGCGGGTAATAATTCGCAAGCGGACCACTTTTAGCGACGGACAAAACCGTCGCTAAACCCGTTGTCATAGAGTCTGAGTTGGGCTATAACAATGGTTCTGGGCTATGGCGACAGTATCTTTTCTATATTCAAATAAAATCATGAATTAATTTCAAAGTATAAACTAGTTTTGGTATCTTTTTATAAGTTTTACTTAAAATAAGAAAAATAAACCATCCAAAATTTATACTCATAACACTAAAAATTATATAGGGTCCATTAGTTAGATGCAGGAAAAGTAAAGTGATTATAACAACTAGAAATGAGTGACTGTTAAAGGCTCATAGTAATTTTTCATTTTTCATTTCTCATTATAAAATAAGGCAAAATCATTTTAAGCTATCACAATAAAAGACAGAAACTATTCAACCAAAATGATCATATTTGCAATTGAAGATCAAACAACTCAAAAACAAAACCCAATCAAACCAAACAAATAGTAACTACAGTCAACTAAATCAATAACAAAAAAAATTAAACTTGAATCAAACAATCTCTCACAGTTCACACACAGATGAACATTCAAAACAAAAAACTATATAAAAAATACTTATAAGATTTCACCAAGCCTTAAAACCAAGAAGATTTTTCTACTTGTATTTAGAATTGGTTTTTGAAATTTTTTTGTCTCCTCCAAATTTAACTTTTTCATTAATCTGCCTCCTTGAATTTATTATTTTACGTATTTGTCATGCCCCTATACACTTATATAAAAAAAATTCAACAGAGAAAGTTGTCTATGCTGCCCCTTATATGTATCTGCCCATGACCATAGTGAAGTTGTAGAAGAAGTACTTGACCTAGTGGCAGAGCCGCGGAGATGTAGAAGAACTAGTGGAGACGAGATGTAGAAGACAATCACAGAAGGAGCGAGAGAATGAAAAGAGCAGAAACAGAGTAGTTTGTTGTGACGCCCCCAAAATTAGGTATACATCACCCATCTTGGGTCGTCAGATACAAAGTACAGAATACAAATACAACTTACTAATACAACTGTCGTGTACAATACGACAAAACATAAACTGTGAGTTTGAATACAACTATTATCTTCTAGAGAGTATTCATACTCAAAAGGAGTCCTCATTACATTTATTAACACACCATTACATAGAATAGTGAGGATTACTAACTGATACTATCATTCGGACCATCACTCCGTTCCCCGACTTGCCCCAGTTACGTTCTCATTTCCTGAAGAGAACAGTGAAAGAAAGGGTGAGCTCAACTAGCCCAGTAAGAAATATTATGACTAAGATAACGCAGAATAAATTATCATTAGCCTTCAACAATGTTAAACTGATAAAATATAATAGACATCAAGTTTAACTGCAGCGGAACAAGCAATCCATTAAAAGAGTCAAGTAGAAAATAAACTCTACTATCTTTTATGATTTAAAAGGTTTTTCAACACTGTGATCGCTGGGACTCAGCTTAATAAAATAATCCACATCATCGAATCACCCCTACACTACGGCCAATGATATTCGTGTATTCATTAATGGTCATGATCATGTCAACAACTGTCCATCAATGCACTACGGGCCAATGAGGACTTTTACCACATCATTTGTAACATTACGGTCATGATTATACCGAATAATCCCTGGTCATAATCATACCAAGTCCATCTATGCACTACAGGCCACAGATGACTTTCAACATTTTATGAACATGAGGATGATGACAATGATATAAGAATTCAATAAAACAAGTTCAAGAATTAATTTATCCAAGAATTAACAACGTCCAAATTGTCAACATGATACTGCATTGTGGAGTAAAATTCAAGAATGCTTAGAAGAATATTTTCATGAAAAGATACTGGATGAACCGCAATTATCAATGATATTCCACAAATTTTATGGAGTATAGAAGTCAAAACTTAACCAACTGAGTACAATAAAGAATGGAATAACAAAAGAAATCACCATGCATGCGATAGACCGCACAGACAGGTTATTCCAACAGAATAATAAATAATGGAATCAGGTCCGGCGTAAACGCACAGACAGGATATTCCAACAGAATAATAAATAATGGAACCAGGTCCGGTGTAAAACACACAAACAGGATATTCCAACAGAATAATAACAAGACGGAACCAGGTCCGGTGTAAAACACACAGACAGGATGTTCCAACAGAATAATAATAAAAACGGAACCTGGTCCGGTGTAAAACACACAGACAGGATGTTCCAACAGAATAATAGAAGAATGTCACCAATTATAGGGTAGACCGCGTATACTGGTTATTCCAACAGAATAATAAAGAATGGAATAACAGAAGTTCTCTTCATAAATATAAAAGAAATAATATTCCCTACCTTAAAAGAACTGGATATTAGAAAAGTGAAGTAGCAGAATACTTTTATTCTCTCTCTCTCTCTTATTCTCTCTATACTTTCTCTCTCTATAGCTTGAATGAATTCGTTAAAAATAATGAAACCCTAGGCCTCTATTTATAGAAAAACTGAAGGTGGCTCTTGGTCTTAACGAAGGGTCAAATGACTCTTGGTAATATTGAAGGGACAATTACTATTGACGAAAGTAATTACTATTGACCAAGGTAAATACTATTGACGAAGGTAATTACTATTGACCAAGGTAAATACTATTGACGAAGGTAATTACTATTGACCAAGGTAAATACTATTGACGACGGTAATTACTATTGACGACGGTAATTACTATTGACGAAGAGACTCTTAGATGATGACATATGCCCCCCCATAAAATAACCAAACTTATCACAACGTCTCAATTATTGATTTAATAATATAACATATTATACAGATGATACTATGCCAATAATTTAAGAAATATGATGCAACAATTACTGTAGCAATAATTGAGTATAGCTGAGTGACTTCTCACGTAAGCATCAATAATCAATACCGTGTGCTACTATGCAACCACGCGTATTACTGTACTTTTACTACCGGGTAGTTCAACAGTTTTAACGGTAACACCTCAGCCGTTATTTTATAGAAAGATAATTTTTGTCGTTTTCTAACTACGACAATACTTCTGTTGTGGGGTCCACCAATGATTGTGCCGTCGTACAAATATTCCCCGACAAACAGAATATTTCCCGATCAAACGAATATTTTATAACAACTTGCTTACTTTGTAAAATTTATAAATATTACCCACAACTATAACATTATATCAAATTAACTCCATAATATTCAAAAATGATATTTATAGAAAATTCATCTTTATTTATAAAAGTTGGGGTCTTACATTTGTACTTGTACAATTGTATTTAGAATACTAATAAAAAAAAATTGTCTCATTTAAATTTAACTCTTCCATTATTTTGTCCCTCTTAAATTTATTAAATTACATACTCCTACTCCTATACTTATATAAAAAAAACAGCATAGGCATGTGCTTATACTGCCCATGCATAGGTCTGCCATGCATCTAAGTCGCTAAAATTTTATACATTATATCAAAATAAAATAAAAAAAAGGCTCAAATTTCAACGAAAGGCTCTCAAATATCGATGGAAAGTTATATGTTGAAAAACTTCTAAAATCTGCGTATTATGTTATTATTTTATGGAATATGTGTGACGCCCCCAAAATTAGGTATACATCACCCATCTTGGGTCGTCAGATACATAGTACAGAATACAAATACAACCGATTAATACATCTGTCGTGTACAATACGACAAAACATAAACTGTGAGTTTGAATACAAATATTATCTTCTAGAGAGTATTCATACTCAAAAGGAGTCCTCATTACATTTATTAACACACCATTACATAGAATAGTGAGGACTACTAACTAATACTATCATTCGGACCATCACTCCGTACCCCGACTTGTCCCAGCTACGTTCTCATTTCCTGAAGAGAACAGTGAAAGAAAGGGTGAGCTCAACTAGCCCAGTAAGAAATATTATGACTAAGATAATGCAGAATAAATTATCATTAGCCTTCAACAATGTTAAACTGATAAAATATAATAGACATCAAGTTTAACTGTAGCGGAACAAGCAATCCATTAAAAGAGTCAAGTAGAAAATAAACTCTACTATCTTTTATGATTTAAAAAGTTTTTCAACACTGTAATCGCTGAGACTCAGCTTAATAAAATAATCCACATCATCGAATCACCCCTGCACTACGGCCAAGGATATTCGTATATTCATTAATGGTCATGATCATGCCAACAACTGTCCATCAATGCACTACGGGCCAATGAGGACTTTTACCACATCATTTGTAACATTACGGTCATGATTATACCGAATAATCCCTGGTCATAATCATACCAAGTCCATCTATGCACTACAGGCCACAGATGACTTTCAACATTTTATAAACATGAGGATGATGACAATGATATAAGAATTCAATAAAACAAGTTCAAGAATTAATTTATCCAAGAATTAACAACGTCCAAATTGTCAACATGATACTGCTTTGTGGAGTAAAATTCAAGAATGCTTAGAAGAATATTTTCATGAAAAGATACTGGATGAAACGCAATTATCAAGGATATTCCACAAATTTCATGGAGTATAGAAGTCAAAACTTAACCAACTGAGTACAATAAAGAATGGAATAACAAAAGAAATCACCATGCATGCGATAGACCGCACAGACAGGTTATTCCAACAGAATAATAAATAATGGAACCAGGTCCGGCGTAAACGCACAGACAGGATATTCCGACAGAATAATAAATAATGGAACCAGGTCCGGTGTAAAACACACAGACAGGATATTCCGACAGAATAATAAATAATGGAACCAGGTCCGGTGTAAAACACACAGACAGGATGTTCCAACAGAATAATAATAAAAACGGAACCAGGTCCGGTGTAAAACACACAGACAGGATGTTCCAACAGAATAATAATAAAAACAGAACCAGGTCCGGTGTAAAACACACAGACAGGATGTTCCAACAGAATAATAGAAGAATGTCACCAAGTATAGGGTAGACCGCGTATACTGGTTATTCCAACAGAATAATAACAAATGGAATAACAGAAGTTCTCTTCATGAATATAAAAGAAATAATATTCCCTACCTTAAAAGAACTGGATATTGGAAAAGTGATGTAGCAGAATACTTTTATTCTCTCTCTCTTATTCTCTCTATACTTTCTCTCTCTATAGCTTGAATGAATTCGTGAAAAATAATGAAGCCCTAGGCCTCTATTTATAGAAAAACTGAGGGTGGCTCTTGGTCTTAACGAAGGGTCAAATGACTCTTGGTCTTAACGAAGGGTCAAATGACTCTTGGTCTTAACGAAGGGTCAAATGACTCTTGGTAATATTGAAGGGACAATACTATTGACGAAAGTAATTACTATTGACCAAGGTAAATACTATTGACGAAGGTAATTACTATTGACTAAGGTAAATACTATTGACGACGGTAATTACTATTGACGACGGTAATTACTATTGACGACGGTAATTACTATTGACGAAGAGACTCTTAGATGATGACATATGGCCCCCCATAAAATAACCAAACTTACCACAACGTCTCAATAATATAACATATTATACAGATGATACTATGACAATAATTTAAGAGATATGATGCAGCAATTACTGTAGCAATAATTGAGTATAGCTGAGTGACTTCTCACGTAAGCATCAATAATCAATACCGTGTGCTACTATGCAACCACGCGTATTACTGTACTTTTACTACCGAGTAGTTCAACAGTTTTAACGGTTTTAACGGTAATACCTCAGCCGTTATTTTTATAGAAAGATAATTCTGTCGTTTTCTCAATCCGACAATAATTCCGTTGTGGGGTCCACCAATGATTGTGCCGTCGTACGAATATTCCCCGACAAAAAGAATATTCTCCGACCAAACGAATATTATATAACAACTTGCTTACTTTGCAAAATTTATAAATATTACCCACAACTATAACATTATATCAAATTAACTCCATAATATTCAAAAATGATATTTATAGAAAATTCATCTTTATTTATAAAAATTGGGGTCTTACAACCTCCCCTTCTTATGAAATTTCGCCCTCGAAATTAGGGTACGTACCTGGTATGTCGAAGAGGTAAGGATACCTTGATTTCATTTCTGATTCTAACTCCCAAGTCATTTCCCCAACATCGTGGTTTCTCCACAAAACTTTAACTTGAGGTATAACCTTGGAGCGTAGAATATGTTCCTTCTTATCCAAGATTTGAACAGGAACTTCTTCATACGTCAAATCCTCCGCTATTTCGTCCGGTTCTAACTCAATAATGTGGTTCGGGTCTTCCACATATTTGCGTAACATGGATATGTGGAAAACGTTATGAACACGAGACATACTTGGCGGTAAAGCGAGTCTATAAGCCACAGTTCCTACTCGATCGAGGATTAAAAATGGACCGATGAATCGAGGATTTAGCTTTCCTCTCTTTCCAAATCTCGTAACTCCTTTCCATGGAGCAACACGTAAGAACACATGATCTCCTACATCAAATTCCACGTCCTTTCGATGAAGATCAGCATAACTCTTTTGTCGATCTTGTGAGGTTTTTATACGTTGTCGGATCGTTTGAATCTTTTCTGTAGTCATACGTACCAACTCCGGTCCCAACAACGTTGCTTCGCCCACCTCATCCCAGCATACTGGAGAACGACATTTTCTTCCATACAATGCTTCGAATGGAGCCATGCCAATACTTGCTTGATAACTGTTGTTGTAGGAAAACTCCACCAATGGTAAGAACTTGTCCCAACTTCCTTTGAAGTCAAAGACACAGAGTCTTAATAGATCTTCAAGAGTTTGAATAGTCCTCTCTGATTGTCCGTCCGTCTGAGGATGATATGCTGAACTAAATCGTAACTCCGTGCCCATAGCTTTTTGTAAACTAACCCAAAATCGTGAAGTGAATCTTGGGTCTCGATCAGAAACTATGGATACTGGCATACCATGCAGTCTTACAATCTCGTTTATGTACATACGAGCAAGACGTTCAAGTGTATAAGTTTCTCGTATCGGTAAGAAATGAGCAGACTTGGTCAATCTATCAACAATGACCCAAATCGCATCAATACCTTGAGAAACCCTAGGAAGACCGGTAACGAAATCCATGGTAATGTGCTCCCACTTCCATTCTGGAATTTCAAGTGGTTGCAATGGACCTTTTGGTACTTGATGCTCCGCTTTGACTCGTTGACAAGTTAGACACCTTGAGATAAACAACGCTATCTCTCTCTTCATATTGCTCCACCAAAATGTATGACGAAGATCATGATACATTTTGGTACTTCCAGGATGGATTGCAAACGGTGTGTTGTGCGCCTCCATCATGATTTCATACTTTAAATCAGGGTTGTTAGGAACACAAAGTCTGGAGTTGACTCGAAGTATTCCTTCTTCATCGATTCTTGCTTCCGGCATAGCACCTTCTTGCACTTTCTTCCTCATACGCATCAGCTCCAGGTCTGTAGCTTGAGCAGCTTTAACTTTATCGATTAAAGTCGGTTCTACTCGTATATTCGCCATCATCACATGGGTCCCTGGAGTCTTTAACTCTATCTCCATCCTTTGCAAGTCACACAAAATGGGCCTTTGCGTTGTTAATATTGCACTTGTACCCGCATATGATCTTCTACTCAATGCGTCAGCTACCACGTTCGCTTTTCCAGGATGGTATTGAATGGTATGATCATAATCTTTCAACAGTTCAAGCCAACGTCGTTGTCGCATGTTGAGTTCCTTTTGAGTGAAGAAATATTTGAGGCTTTTATGATCCGTAAAGATCTCCACTTTCTCCCCATACAAGTAATGCCTCCAAATTTTAAGTGCAAAGACAACAGCTGCCAACTCTAGATCATGAGTAGGATAATTCCTCTCATATTCCTTGAGTTGTCTTGATGCATAGGCTATGACTTTTCCATGTTGCATGAGAACGCATCCCAACCCTTTGCTCGAAGCATCACTGTAGATGACAAATCCCTCCGAGCCAGATGGTATTGTTAGAACAGGTGCTGAAATGAGTCTCCTCTTGAGTTCTTGAAAACTCTGCTCACATTCTTCGCTCCAACCAAACTTTGTATCTTTCCGAGTCAGCTGAGTTAATGGAGTAGCGATTCGAGAAAATCCTTCCACGAATCTCCGATAATAACCAGCTAAACCAAGAAAGCTACGTACCTCGGTCACTGATTTAGGTTGCTCCCAGCTTTGAATAGCTTCAATCTTTGCCGGGTCAACCGATATTCCACGACTTGATACTACGTGCCCAAGGAATGCTACCTCCTCCAGCCAGAACTCGCATTTCTTCAACTTGGCATAAAGCTTGTATTCACGAAGCTTTTGGAGTACCAGCCTCAAGTGTTGCTCATGATCTTCACGGCTTTTGGAATAAATAAGGATGTCATCAATAAAGACGACCACAAAGTGATCCAAATATTCCTTGAATACCCGGTTCATCATATCCATGAAGGCAGCAGGAGCATTAGTCAATCCAAAGGACATGACTAGGAATTCATAATGCCCGTACCGAGTTCTAAAAGCCGTCTTTGGAATATCCTCAGTTCTAACCTTCAGCTGATGATATCCAGAACGAAGATCGATCTTTGAAAAGAATTGTGCTCCTTGCAACTGGTCAAACAGGTCATCAATACGTGGCAATGGGTACCTGTTTTTGATGGTGACATGATTCAACTCCCGATAATCAATACAAAGTCGCATACTTCCATCTTTCTTCTTCACGAATAGAACAGGAGCACCCCAAGGAGAAGTACTAGGACGAATAAAGCCAATGTCTAACAATTCCTGCAGTTGGATCTTTAACTCCTGAAGTTCAATAGGAGCCATTCGATATGGGGCTTTGGAAATGGGTTTTGTACCGGGTTCAAGATCGATACAAAATTCAATTTCACGCTCTGGGGGTAGGCCAGGAAGTTCTTCAGGGAATACGTCAGGGAATTTATTAACAATAGAAATATCATTCAAAACTGACGTATTTTTGTTTAGATCTGTGACATGAGCTAAGAAAGCTTGACATCCGTTTTTCAATAAACGAATAGTTTTATGGCTTGAGATGACAGCGATTGATTTTAATGGTTTGGTTGCTTGAATTCGCATAATAGGTCGATTAGGAATATGAAAACTAACAACCTTACGAAAACAATCAATTTTTGCATAATGAGTAGTTAACCAATCAATCCCTAGAATCACGTCAAATGCAAGTATTTTTAATGAAATCAGATCGATAGGTAATGTGTGGGTACCAACTTGAACCAAACAAGACTTATAAACAGTGGAGGTAATGAAGGTTTCTCCCAACGGAGTTTCCACAGATAAGTCAAAGTCTAATTTCTCCGGAATCAAATTTAATCGATGAGCGCAAGTAGGAGAAATAAAAGAATGGGTTGAACCGGTATCAAATAAAGTATAAACTTCTTTAGAGTTTATAATAAGCTTACCCGTGATGACCTCATTCGGGTTCCTTGCTCTCTGGGAGTTCACAACAAACGCTCTCCCTTGCACAACCGGTTTTGACTTTTCTGGGACGGCTTTTGGTGCCTCCATCCTAGCTGAATTTGTCTTCGGTAAACGACAAAATCGGGCTAAATGACCTTCTCTTCCACAATTATAACATGCTTTGGACGGCATCGCGCAGTTTGGACTGATGTGCCCCTCCCCTCCGCATTTGAAACATATGATAGGTGGTCGTTCTCCTTCCTTAACGACAGGTGCTGGTGCTGACGTCTTTCCATCATTGTTGAATCTCCTCTTCTTGAAATGTCCATTCTTATTGTTTTGGCCCTGATTACCACCGAAGTGGTTACCATTTCTGGCCTGTTGATTCCCTCCACGCTTGTTGTCACCGCTTCGATGACTGCTCTCACTGGTATTATCATTTTGCCGGCTGCTCTCTTTTGGTTGCGTTATCTCGTTATCGCGCTCCACCAACTGAGCCCTATTTACAACATCTGAATACAAACACAGTTTATGAGAAACAAGATGTTGACGTATCTCCGGCTTCAAACCTCTTAAAAACATCCGCGTCATTCTTTCTTCATTATCCACCAGGTGGGACGCAAACCGGGATAACTCCGCAAATTTTGCCTCGTACTGCGACACGGTCATATTATTCTGCTCCAATTTGATGAACTCCACCTCCTTCATGTGACGAATACTCTCGGAAAAGTATTTGTCGTTAAACAGATCTTGGAACTTCTCCCAAGACATCTTCAGTGCGGCAGGTTGAGTACGCTTTATCGATTCCCACCAGTAATCTGCCTCTCCTCGCAACATAAAGGCGGCAAAGGGAACCTTTTGCTCCTCGGAGCAACCCAAGACATCAAATATCTTGGTGATCTGCTTTATCCATGTTTCAGCTACAAGTGGTTTGGGTTCTCCCTTAAACTCCGGTGGTCCCAGCTCCTTAAACTGTTTAGCGGTGACCGCCTGAGAGTTTCCAGTATTTCCACCTACGTTGTGGACAGGAGCCGCTTTCACCTGTTGTTGCATGAATTGCATAAAGCCTCTGAACATTTGATCATTCATCATTTGGTCAGTGTTGTTGTTTGCATGAGGATTGACACCTTCCTGATGCACATTATCCTGATTATTGATATGTGGTGAATCAACAGTCGTCTGTGCTCCATTGCTATTCTCAACATTCTCGGATGCCATTTTCAGATACTGCCACAAAATAAAAATTAATTGATATGTCATATATTATCCTTATATTATGACCGACCAATTAAATACCATGCAAATAAACTTAGGTATGTCATACTAGCGAAGGAATTCCCCGTCTCTCCCCTCCTAGTTCTATTCTCACATCTTAGCCAGGGATCATATCCCTAAGCTCTGATACCAACTGTGACGCCCCCAAAATTAGGTATACATCACCCATCTTGGGTCGTCAGATACATAGTACAGAATACAAATACAACGATTAATACACTGTCGTGTACAATACGACAAAACATAAACTGTGAGTTTGAATACAAATATTATCTTCTAGAGAGTATTCATACTCAAAAGGAGTCCTCATTACATTTATTAACACACCATTACATAGAATAGTGAGGACTACTAACTAATACTATCATTCGGACCATCACTCCGTACCCCGACTTGTCCCAGCTACGTTCTCATTTCCTGAAGAGAACAGTGAAAGAAAGGGTGAGCTCAACTAGCCCAGTAAGAAATATTATGACTAAGATAATGCAGAATAAATTATCATTAGCCTTCAACAATGTTAAACTGATAAAATATAATAGACATCAAGTTTAACTGTAGCGGAACAAGCAATCCATTAAAAGAGTCAAGTAGAAAATAAACTCTACTATCTTTTATGATTTAAAAAGTTTTTCAACACTGTAATCGCTGAGACTCAGCTTAATAAAATAATCCACATCATCGAATCACCCCTGCACTACGGCCAAGGATATTCGTATATTCATTAATGGTCATGATCATGCCAACAACTGTCCATCAATGC
Organism: Panax notoginseng; assembly: GCA_016801055.1. Taxonomy (NCBI): domain Eukaryota; kingdom Viridiplantae; phylum Streptophyta; class Magnoliopsida; order Apiales; family Araliaceae; genus Panax; species Panax notoginseng. The sequence goes on from CM029022.1 coordinate 36,274,334, forward strand.
ACTACGGGCCAATGAGGACTTTTACCACATCATTTGTAACATTACGGTCATGATTATACCGAATAATCCCTGGTCATAATCATACCAAGTCCATCTATGCACTACAGGCCACAGATGACTTTCAACATTTTATAAACATGAGGATGATGACAATGATATAAGAATTCAATAAAACAAGTTCAAGAATTAATTTATCCAAGAATTAACAACGTCCAAATTGTCAACATGATACTGCTTTGTGGAGTAAAATTCAAGAATGCTTAGAAGAATATTTTCATGAAAAGATACTGGATGAAACGCAATTATCAAGGATATTCCACAAATTTCATGGAGTATAGAAGTCAAAACTTAACCAACTGAGTACAATAAAGAATGGAATAACAAAAGAAATCACCATGCATGCGATAGACCGCACAGACAGGTTATTCCAACAGAATAATAAATAATGGAACCAGGTCCGGCGTAAACGCACAGACAGGATATTCCGACAGAATAATAAATAATGGAACCAGGTCCGGTGTAAAACACACAGACAGGATATTCCGACAGAATAATAAATAATGGAACCAGGTCCGGTGTAAAACACACAGACAGGATGTTCCAACAGAATAATAATAAAAACGGAACCAGGTCCGGTGTAAAACACACAGACAGGATGTTCCAACAGAATAATAATAAAAACGGAACCAGGTCCGGTGTAAAACACACAGACAGGATGTTCCAACAGAATAATAGAAGAATGTCACCAAGTATAGGGTAGACCGCGTATACTGGTTATTCCAACAGAATAATAACAAATGGAATAACAGAAGTTCTCTTCATGAATATAAAAGAAATAATATTCCCTACCTTAAAAGAACTGGATATTGGAAAAGTGATGTAGCAGAATACTTTTATTCTCTCTCTCTCTTATTCTCTCTATACTTTCTCTCTCTATAGCTTGAATGAATTCGTGAAAAATAATGAAGCCCTAGGCCTCTATTTATAGAAAAACTGAGGGTGGCTCTTGGTCTTAACGAAGGGTCAAATGACTCTTGGTCTTAACGAAGGGTCAAATGACTCTTGGTAATATTGAAGGGACAACTACTATTGACGAAGGTAATTACTATTGACCAAGGTAAATACTATTGACGACGGTAATTACTATTGACGACGGTAATTACTATTGACGACGGTAATTACTATTGACGACGGTAATTACTATTGACGAAGAGACTCTTAGATGATGACATATGGCCCCCCATAAAATAACCAAACTTACCACAACGTCTCAATTATTGATTTAATAATATAACATATTATACAGATGATACTATGCCAATAATTTAAGAAATATGATGCAACAATTACTGTAGCAATAATTGAGTATAGCTGAGTGACTTCTCACGTAAGCATCAATAATCAATACCGTGTGCTACTATGCAACCACGCGTATTACTGTACTACTATGCACTACGGCCAATGATATTCGTGTATTCATTAATGGTCATGATCATGCCAATAACTGTCCATCAATGCACTACGGGCCAATGAGGACTTTTACCACATCATTTGTAACATTACGGTCATGATTATACCGAATAATCCTTTGTCATAATCATACCAAGTCCATCTATGCACTACAGGCCACAGATGACTTTCAACATTTTATGAACATGAGGATGATGACAATGATATAAGAATTCAATAAAACAAGTTCAAGAATTAATTTATCCAAGAATTAACAACGTCCAAATTGTCAACATGATACTGCATTGTGGAGTAAAATTCAAGAATGCTTAGAAGAATATTTTCATGAAAAGATACTGGATGAACCGCAATTATCAATGATATTCCACAAATTTTATGGAGTATAGAAGTCAAAACTTAACCAACTGAGTACAATAAAGAATGGAATAACAAAAGAAATCACTATGCATGCGATAGACCGCACAGACAGGTTATTCCAACAGAATAATAAATAATGGAATCAGGTCCGGCGTAAACGCACAGACAGGATATTCCGACAGAATAATAAATAATGGAACCAGGTCCGGTGTAAAACACACAAACAGGATATTCCAACAGAATAATAACAAGACGGAACCAGGTCCGGTGTAAAACACACAGACAGGATGTTCCAACAGAATAATAATAAAAACGGAACCTGGTCCGGTGTAAAACACACAGACAGGATGTTCCAACAGAATAATAGAAGAATGTCACCAATTATAGGGTAGACCGCGTATACTGGTTATTCCAACAGAATAATAAAGAATGGAATAACAGAAGTTCTCTTCATAAATATAAAAGAAATAATATTCCCTACCTTAAAAGAACTGGATATTAGAAAAGTGAAGTAGCAGAATACTTTTATTCTCTCTATCTCTCTCTCTCTTATTCTCTCTATACTTTCTCTCTCTATAGCTTGAATGAATTCGTGAAAAATAATGAAACCCTAGGCCTCTATTTATAGAAAAACTGAAGGTGGCTCTTGGTCTTAACGAAGGGTCAAATGACTCTTGGTAATATTGAAGGGACAATTACTATTGACGAAAGTAATTACTATTGACCAAGGTAAATACTATTGACGAAGGTAATTACTATTGACCAAGGTAAATACTATTGACGACGGTAATTACTATTGACGACGGTAATTACTATTGACGAAGAGACTCTTAGATGATGACATATGGCCCCCCATAAAATAACCAAACTTACCACAACGTCTCAATTATTGATTTAATAATATAACATATTATACAGATGATACTATGCCAATAATTTAAGAAATATGATGCAACAATTACTGTAGCAATAATTGAGTATAGCTGAGTGACTTCTCACGTAAGCATCAATAATCAATATCGTGTGCTACTATGCAACCACGCGTATTACTGTACTTTTACTACCGGGTAGTTCAACAGTTTTAACGGTAACACCTCAGCCGTTATTTTATAGAAAGATAATTTTTGTCGTTTTCTAACTACGACAATACTTCTGTTGTGGGGTCCACCAATGATTGTGCCGTCGTACAAATATTCCCCGACAAACAGAATATTCCCCGATCAAACGAATATTTTATAACAACTTGCTTACTTTGTAAAATTTATAAATATTACCCACAACTATAACATTATATCAAATTAACTCCATAATATTCAAAAATGATATTTATAGAAAATTCATCTTTATTTATAAAAGTTGGGGTCTTACATTTGTACTTGTACAATTGTATTTAGAATACTAATAAAAAAAAATTATCTCATTTAAATTTAACTCTTCCATTATTTTGTCCCTCTTAAATTTATTAAATTACATACTCCTACTCCTATACTTATATAAAAAAAACATCATAGGCATGTGCTTATAATGCCCATGCATAGGTCCGCCATGCATCTAAGTCGCTAAAATTTTACACATTATATCAAAATAAAATAAAAAAAAGGCTCAAATTTCAACGAAAGGCTCTCAAATATCGATGGAAAGTTACATGTTGAAAAACTTCTAAAATCTGCGTATTATGTTATTATTTTATGGAATATGACTGTTTTTCAAGAGTACCATATATATTGTTCACTAATTAATTATTGTTATAATTGATCCTTTTCTTGATTATCGGTTATTTTATTTAAAAGAATTATTATTTTAATTTTTTATATTGTAATCTTTTCATCGTTTATAATAGATCATAATTTTAATATATTACAGTCGATTAGACTGATTAAAACAAAAAAAAAACAGAAAAAAGCTAAAATAACAAAAGGAAAAATCTGATTATTTAATTTACAGTAGCTGATAACATTTAATAATCTCATTAGTCGAATATAAACAAAAATGAATTGAAGAGTAATGATAAAAAGGACGGAAATGATCGAAGTCCCAATATAGTGACACAATATTAAGTAATAATTAATTAATCTTTTATGTATTAATAATTAATTTTCTTAGAGCCCTTGAGACTTCAGCATATTGTCCTCCTGTATTAATAAAAAAATGATACTGTTAATTTCACATAGGTTATTGACAGTGTCACATTGTGTTAATATTATCAAATTTAAGGGGACTTTGTCATTTACAAATAAATCCCGACTACTATCAAGGATGCACAAGAAAATCATTTTTAATATAATGCAATTAAAATTTTTGTAAAAGTACTTTGAGATTAAAATAAATAAATAAATAAATAAATTTACCTAATATTGTGACCTATTATGCTTCACATAATAAATAAAAAATAAAATAAAGTTTTAAGTTTTAAACACACTATTTCCCTGATTATCGTATACAACAAACTATTAATAGAATATTGTTATATATGACGACAATTTCATATGAATATTAAATAACGATATATATGAATGTATGAGATATATTATATCGTGGTTTTTAGATTCGGAACGGTCATCGAATCGAAAAAGGTATCAAATGGATGGGTCATTAGTCCAACCAGTGGTCAAACCGTTATTGACCCAATGATGTCATTAATATATAAAAATATATATTATTAGTAATTCATAAAATTTAAAAAAAACTTATTTTTTATGAACTAAAACATAATAAAATTGAGTTATAATATTATGAAAAGTGGTTAATTTTAATATTAAAAAATTTGATAAAAAAAATTAAAAATTAAAAATCGGGTCAGCTAACCTGTTTTACCGGTGATCAACAGGGTCAACAGATTTTTGATCAAAATCGATTAAGTTATCCAAATCGGACCGGAGTGTGAACCGGTTCTAATTTTTATCGATTTGAAGTGTGAATCAGTTTCGATTTTTATAAGTCTGACCGTCAGCCCGATCCGATTTTTAAAACCATGTATTATTTATAGAAAGTTGTACAGAAAATATCAACACAATATTATTTTATTTTATCGCTCATAATTTCACCTTAAGTTGGAATTCTCATCCACCGTTGTTCGGGAGTGTTTTCCCGACCCTCTTTTGTTCTGAAGGCTTGGGTCGGGTCAAAGGAGGTCGGGCTCGTATGTTCAGAGATGTAAGATCGGGGTCGGTTACCCGATCCCAATAGGCTGGGGCCCGTGGTCATCGTGAGGGTTGAGTTCGGGCCTGTTGGGTTTGACTATTGGTTTGGGCCTGAGCGTATGAGCAGTCCACATGCAGAGTTGGTGCGACAAGGAGTTTACGTGATTAAGGGCATCAGCCCTAATCCTACGTCAACAAGGTAACTCTGGATGTAGTGATGGAAAGGGATTCCACTTGCACTTTTTAAGGAGATTGTGTTGGACCCAAATATGGTAGCTAACATATTTAGGAGTCCTACTCTAATCCAAAGAAGAGGATACCAATGTGGTGGGAGCTCTATAAATACAAGGCCGAGGTTACAATTAACAGGTAATATCTACTTTGAGCACTAAACATATAAACCTCCATTGTTAAACCTTGTGAACGGCCTGTGCTTATTCTCACACCGGAGCTATCCCCCGGCGGTACGGCCGTCAAGCTTCTGTGTGATCTGTTATTGTGCAGGATTCAGCGCGTGGATTTTGTGATTGGACGCGCGGACGAACTTGGCGTTAACAACCGTGATATGTTTTCAAAATATAAATGATCGTTTGCCTTGTTAATAATTTTGTAGCCAAAATGTAAGAGATTATGACCCACATTAACAAGCAAAAACCAAAAGAATTATGACCCACTTTAACATAGAAGGCATCTTCAAAAGAAAAATGAAGAAGATCTCATATCTCCCACTTGCAATTAAATAAGGCAAAATTAATCATTACCAAACAAGGAACATGATCAGTATAAATAATTATACAATTTAAATAAACAAAAAAACAAGAATCTTGATCAGCAAAAACACAAATATTGATTTCCAATCCAACGGCTGATCTTGCTCCACTTTTTTTGAGCAAAATCAAGCATATTATTATTACAACCTCCGCCTCTCAGATCTACACTTTCCCCACCTCACCCCTTATTATATGATTGTTGTATATATAATATAAATATCTATATATCTATACTACAACAATAGTAACATTAACTTTCATCCACATTACATCAACAAAATAACTTTTAAAAAACAGAATTTTCAAATGGTAAAAAAACAGGGTAAAAAGTAAAAATGTTTAATGTTTTGATGACCATGCTGAATTATTAGGATGCTTGATTCTTAGTGCTTTCCCCTTTTACCCTCGGCTGAACACCGTAATAATTTAGGTACCACTTCACAAACTTTCTCAACCCGGTGGACAAATCGGTTGTGGGTTTGTACCCGAAATCCTTATAGGCCAGGCTCACGTTAGCATGAGTATATGGAACGTCGCCGTTTCGTGGCATCCGAATAACGTGCTTTTTAGCCTTAACATTCAGCAAGCTCTCCAAAATTGCCACCAATTTCCCCACCGACACCGGCGAAGTATTCCCCAAATTGTAAATCCTCAGCTGCGCCGGCGCCTTCTTCTTTCCGCCGCTGCCGGTGCTCTTCTCCGCCGTGTCGAGTGCCCCGAGACACCCCTTAACAATATCATCGACGTACGTGAAGTCACGCGCCACCTCCTTGTCGTCTTGCGTCTTGTAGATATTAATTGCTTTTGACTGTAGCAAGTCTTTCGTGAAGAAGAAGTAAGCCATATCGGGCCTTCCCCACGGCCCATAAACCGTGAAAAATCTCAGCCCAGTAATGGAAAGCCCATAGATGTGGTTGTAAGTGTGGGCTATTTCTTCCCCGGCCTTTTTCGTGGCGGCGTAAAGACTCGCCGGCTGGTCGGTCCGGTGAGATTCCGAGAACGGATTTTCGGTATTTAACCCGTAAACAGACGACGACGAAGCCCAAACAATTGCCGGCTGTGGATCAGCAGCTTTGGAAATTTCTAGAAGATTCACAAATCCAGCAATATTGGATTTTACATAGGATTGGGGATTTTGCATTGCGTATCGAACTCCGGCTTGAGCCGCCAAATGTAGAACATGAGTGAAAGGAACAATATCAAATAGCTTAGCAAGCAATTCGGCGTCGTTTAAATCGGCCTCGACGATAAAGATCTCGTGGGTAATTAAAAGTTTCTGGCGGGCGCGTTTTAGGGACGGATCATAGTATGAATTGAAATTGTCAAGTCCTAAAACGCCGTCGCCTCGCTTTTTTAAGGCGAGGGAGCAGTGGGTGCCGACGAAGCCTGCGGCACCGGTGACGATGACGGAAAAACCATTGGGGCGGCGCGGGGTGGAGGAGCGGCGGACTTGTTTCTCCCAGGCGGCGCCGCTGCCGTAGAAGGCGGATGAGAGGAAGTGGGACGTGGTTTGGAGGTGGCGGTGGGGGTGGGGTATATTGGTAGTATGGTCAAAGAGTGGAGGGTAGTTTAGGGTGAATAATAATATTAGCACTATAGCTACTAAAAGAGTTGTACGGAAGAGGAGTTTTGAGGATGCTGCTAAGAGTTTTGTGCTGTTGACTCTTCGTATATAGCTATTGTAGCGCTCTAGCTTTGTTGTTTTACTTGTATCTGGTGGGGAAGCCATTGTTGTTTAGAGAGAGAAAGTAATATTTTTAGAGAGAGAAATTTTTGTGGGAGAGAGTATTAGTAGTAGTATGGAGCTCCAGTGAAGAAGATGAGTTGAGCTCTGAGGTGAGATTATTGGAGATAGGATGAATATAAAGGAGAGAGAATAGGAGAGAGAGTGGGAATTTTATTTTTTTATTTTGGACATGAACTGTACGATAGTTGAATTCATTTAGTTGGACTAAAATGTAAAATTATATGATTTTTTAGAATATATGGTATCTGATTTTATTATATAATAATTTGTTATCTAGTTATGATACAATTATCCCTGCAATTAAAATATAATAATCAGTCCTTTTACGGGAACATTGGTTTTGTGACATGTTTAGTGATCGGAATTTTTTATTTTTATTTTTTTAATAATTCTCAAAAAATATTTTATATTTATTTTATCTGATTTTTTATATATATTCAAATTATATTTAAAATATTATTTTTTATAAAAATTTCAATTAAAACAAATATTATATATTTTTTTAGAGTTAAAAAATAACCAGGTAGCTAGACCGGTCCCCCTAAATTTTTTGTATAATAATTTGTTATCTAGTTATGATACAATTAGCAGTGCAAGACTACAATTTTGAAATTAATTTTGCACTACTAATTATATTTTTAAAAGAGTTATTTATAATATCAGAATAATAAATATCGTTAAAAATTCAAAATAAGCACTATAAAAAAAATATCGCTAAATACATATTTATTCTAACTGCATACATATATCTAACATCTTTAATTGCTTTTAAAATAACACTAATATTTAAATCTTAAGGAAAGAATTTGATAAATAATAACTAGTCAAACTCAAGAACAAAAATATCACATGAACACAAATACGAAAATAGTTTTACATTTTAATCTTTATTTAATTATATTATGCCCTTGAATTTGTGGGAGAATTACATATTTATGACTTTTAGTGGACTATACATTTATGGATAAGATTGTAAATCGAATCAAAAAGTTCGGACTCGTTTCAAAAAACTATGATTGAGACTCGGATTCATTAATAATATGATCTAATTAAATTTGAGTATAAAAAATAATTTGAATAAAAATATAAATAAAATCTGAGTAAAGTTACTCGGCTCGTTTAGGATTCAAACTATTCAAATTCTTGATCATAATTCGATACATACTTGATTGATAAATATTCGAATAGATACTCGATACATTATCTTATAATAAATGCATAATTTAATAAAATTAGAATAAACAGTTATTATTTTTATTTTAAATTGTATTTTTTTATTTGTAAAGTGTAATTTAAATATATTTTTTAATTTATAAGTAAAATAATAAGTTTAAATGGTAATTATATGCATTATAAAGTTACTTAATATGTGGAGATTCGAATTCTAGCTTGAATTTGAAGTTCACGAATAGTTTGAATATAATTCGATTCAAATCGAATCGAATTTGAGTAATATATATTTGAACCGAGTTGAATCTGAGTAGAATTTTTAAAATACAATTCGAATCCGAATAAAAAAAAATATTTTTCAAGTCGAAACCGAGTTACTCCGTTTCGGTTGAACTCGTTTATATCCATAAATAAATGGAGTTAAAAAATTGCCAGCTATATACACATGGATTCGGCGTGTAGAGAAATCCCAAAACCATGTGGTACACACGTGTCTATTATGGGTGGAAACACCGATCTAGTTCAAACAAGAAATTAAAAGAAAGAAAAATAAATGTAATCCCATAACCAAAAGCTGTAAAGTGATGAAGAGAAAAAAAAGGTCACCAAATTTAGAGCATAAGTAATTAACATGATTAGGTTTCCATAACTTAAATCAATGAATTAAGTCAACGGATAGTTTGACTAATATTTACATAAATCTAGTTAAGTTGAATTAAATTTATATTTATTAGGTTGAAATTAATCGGATTATCTAATAAACGATCTATTTTATGAATAAGCAAATCATATACCAAATTGCGTCAAAAATTCAAATTTAATTTTATATTATGATAGAGAGCTAACATTTAGTCACAAATATTATTTATTAAGAATTAAACAAGTTGATTTTGAGCTAGATTTAAACAAGCAAGTAGAAATTGACTTAACTATTGAAATAGACTTAAACGAGCAAGTCGTTATCCAAACAACTAGAGAATAGTGTCTTATTCGTGTTTAATGTAGGTCTATATTTGTTTGTAAGTGTTGGGATGTAATTATTTAGGTCTATTCATGGTACAGCCCAATTTATTTAATAGTCCGGATCTAGTGATGGCCTATATGTATATATTGTGACAGTGGAAGAGTCCTTATTAAAATAGGATTGCGGGTGGAGGTGATTTCTATATATACAACTACAAGTTAGGGAAGAGAATAGAAAACAGAATATGAGAGGGCACAAGAGATACAACACAAATACAGACCTTGTACTCCTAATATTATAGTGGATTACTCTCTCTATATGAGTATATTTCACGAGTTTGATTTCACAACCATACAATCAACCGTTGGCGCTATTTTTGTAAGACCCCAACTTATTAATGAATAAAATTAAATTTTTTCTAAATATTATTGTGAATAATAAGGTGTTAATTTGATATAATACATTGGTTATGGATGAAATGTGCAAATTTTGTAAAATAAACAAATGGTTATAAAATATTCATTTTGTCGGGGAATATTCGTTTGGTCGTGGAATATTCTTTCTGTCGGGAAATATTCGTACGACGGCGCAGCTATTTGTGGGCCCCATAACGAAAAACGATTGGATGAAGATAACGACAAAAATTGAATTTTTATAAATAACGGCGTAGTTGTTACCGTTAACACTGTTGGAATACCCGGTGGTTAAAATACAGTAATATATGTGGTTGCACAGTAGCACACGGATTGCACAGTATTTTTGAATTATTGATTCTTACGAAGGAAGGCACTACTCAATAATTGTTACAGTAGTTACTGTTCAATATTTTATTTTATTGATTCAATAATTGCTGCATTGATATTTTATATTATTGTTGTTTCAATAATTGTCACTGCACAGTATTTTCCATTATCAGATCAATAATTCATATTATTTGAATAATATTATTAGATAATATTATTGGCAATGTCTAGAAAGTTCTGTCTAAGGAGAGGTTTGGTCATCTAATTGCGCGCCAGTAAGGAGAAATCTTTATTGGAAAGCCCTCTCTTTTCTGGGAATGACCTGGTTGTCATAAATGTGATTCTGTAATATTAATTGTGAATAATTAATTATTGATTCATATGATAAGGAAATATTTATTTTATGTGAATATAAATGTTAGATATATTTTGTGGTTAAAAATGAAGGAGTTAATGTTGATGTGTTTTATCAGTATTTCTGTCAGAATGGAGGTATTAAAAATCAATCAGGGTTTTTGAGATATATTGCGGGGGTTATAATTTTTAATCCGACCGTTGGATCGTTGTGATTTTTGGATATGTTATACATATATAAGTTGAGTATATGTCCATAAATTTTGAACCGTTAAAAATGAACGTATGATTATTATGAATTTTAAGAGATGACAGGTTTAAAAATTATTGAAGTTTCGGAATTTATCATTTTGGTGAAAAAATCTAGAATTGGTGGGCCCCACTTTTGGTTGGTGAAATTGTGTTGAAAATTTTATTCAAATGTGGTGGGTGAGAATAGTAGTAGGTAAAGTCATCAGGTTGCAGGTCAAGTCTGCTTCGGCGTGCTAACATTTTCCTATAAAATAGATGTGACGCCCCCAAAATAGGTATACAACACCCATTCTGAGTCGCCAAAATATATGGTACAGAAACAACTACATCTTTACTGTTACAACATAAGAACTGTGAGTTTAAATACAAATATTGTCATCTAGACAATATCCACACTCAAATAAGTCCTCATTACAATTATTGATACATTATTTCATAAAAATGGTGAGGACTACTAAAATAACTTCTAGAACCATCATTCCATACCCCGACTAGTACTCGCTACATTCTCGCCTCTTGAGAAAAATGAAACAAAAAGGAAAAGGGTGAGCTCAACTAGCCCAGTAAAGAACATTATGTAAGACCCCAACTTATTAATGAATAAAATCAAATTTTTTCTAAATATTATTGTGAATAATAAGGGGTTAATTTGATATAATACTTTGGTTATGGGTGAAATGTGCAAATTTTACAAAATAAGCAAGTGGTTATAAAATATTCATTTTGTCGGGGAATATTCGTTTGGTCGTGGAATATTCTTGCTGTCGGGGAATATTCGTACGACAGCGCAGCCTTGTGTGGGCCCCATAACGGAAAGCGATTGGATGAAGAAAACGACAAGTATAAGTTATTTATAAATAACGGCGTAATTGTTACCGTTAATACTGTTGGAATACCCGGTGGTTAAAATACAGTAGCACACGGTATTGCACTAATTATTGATTCTTACGTAAGAATGCACTACTCTTTAATTGTTACAGTAGTTATTGTTCAATATTTTATTTTATTGATTCAATAATTGTTGCGTTGATATTTTATATTATTGTTGTTTCAATAATTGTTGATGCACAGTATTTTTTATTATCAGATCAATAATTCATATTATTTGAATAATATTATTAGATAACATTATTGGCAATATCTAGAAAGTTCTGTCTAAGGAGAGGTTTGGTCATCTAATTGCGCGCCAGTAAGGAGAAATCCTTATTGGAAAGCCCCCTCTTTCCTGGGAACGACCTGGTTGTCATAAATGTGATTCTGTAATATTATTTGTGAATAATTAATTATTGATTCATATGATAAGGAAATATTTATTTTATGTGGATATAAATGAGGGATATATTTTTGCGGTTAAAAATGAAGGAGTTAATGTTGAGGTTTTTATCAGTATTTTTGTCGAAATGGAGGTATTAAAAATCAGGGTTTTTGAGATATTTTGCGGGGGTTATAATTTTTAATCCGACCGTTGGATCGTGGTAATTTTTGGATATGTTATACATATATAAGTTGAGTATATGTCCACAAATTTTGAACCGTTAAAAATGAACGTATGATTTATTATGAATTTTACGAGATGACTGGTTCAGAAATTATTGAATTTTCAGAGTTTATCATTTTACCGCAAAATTCTAGAATTGGTGGGCCCCACTCTTGGTTGGTGAAGAAATGTGCTGAGATTTTTATTCAAATGTGGTGGGTGGGAGTAGTAACAGGTAAAGTCATCAGATTGCAGGTTAAGTCTGCTTCGGCGTGCTAACATTTTCCTATAAATAGAGGGCTAAGTTAGAATTGAAAATCACACCAGAAACAAGTTTTCTCTCTTTCCTTCTCTAGATTATTGAGTGTATTTTGTGAGTATTTAGATACTTGAGAGTTTCTATTCATCAGAGCAAGTTTCTTTCAGCCATATACCGATATTCCGACCAGAAGTATTGATATTTTGAGGTAAGGGATATTATTTTCTTCTTAATGATATTATTTTCTTCAATATCATTATGCTGAAATATTGATATGAGTTTTTATCAAATTTAGAATTTTTTGTGTCGGGGTTACTATTCACGTATACGACACTATTCACGTATACGGTACTATTCACGAATACGGCTCTATTCACCGAAAAATAAAATTTTTCCCTTTTTGTCCAAGATGTCTATTATGGTTACTATCTTTGATTGTATCCATGTTTTGATCTTTATTTTTGAATTCTGCTTCACAATTGATTATTATGAAGTATTATTGATCTTGGATAAACTGTTATACGAATCCTAATATTTGTCATTCTGTCTCACTGGATTCGTTCTCTTTAAAATATTTTTTTCATCATCCTCAGTCCTAAATGATGATATTACTGAATATCTTTGGCCTGTAGTGCAAAGATGTATGATTACTTGATGAATATCTTTGGCCTGTAGTGCAAAGATGAACAGGTGTTGAGATGAACATGACTGACAGGTGGTACAAATGAATATATTTGGCCTGTAGTGCAAAGATGAATATTTGGATAAAGATGATTATTAATTGATGTTACAGGGATAAAATATTGATGATGGACTTTTAAATCTTAGAAGATAGTAGAATTCTTTCTCTACTTGACTCTTCTAATGGTTTGCTGTTTTCGCTGCAGTTGTTGATCTAAAACTTGTTGTTGATTATATTCTATCAGATTTTTCCCTGTTGAAGACTAACGATAATTTGTTGTGTATATTATCTTAGTCATAATATTCTTTACTGGGCTAGTTGAGCTCACCCTTTTTTTTTGTTCCATTTTTCTTCTCAGGAGGTGAGAACATAGCAGGATCTAGTCGGGGTATGGAGTGATGGTTCTAGAAAGATGTTTTAGCAGTCCTCACTATTTCTGTAAAATAGTGTTTGAATAATTGTAATGAGGATTTATTTGAGTGTGGATATTGTCTAGAAGACAATATTTGTATTTAAACTCACAGTATGTGTTGTCGTATTTTGCACGACAATTGTATTATTGAAGTTGTAGTTTGCTTTCTGTACCATGTATTTGGCGACTCAGAATGGGTGTTGTATACCTATTTTGGGGGCGTCACAGTTGGTATCAGAGCTTAGGGATATGATCCCTGACTGAGATGTGAGACAAGAACTAGGAGGGGAGAGACGGGGAATTTCTTCGCTAGTATGACCTGACTAAGTTTATTTGGTGTTTATTTGGTCGGTCAGAGTATAGGGATAATATATGACATGACTATTAACCCTTGTTTTATGGCAGTATTTAAGAATGACAGCTGAGAACGTTAATAATAGAGTAAATTAGACCGTGGAGACACCTTTGATCACCACCTAGGGGAACGTGCAACAGGAAGGCAATATTGCTCCTGTAAACAATGTTAACGAGCAAACGATGAATGATGAAATATTTAGGAGCTTTTTGCAGTTCATGCAAAATCAGACGAGGGAGACTCGTGTGCAGAATACGGGTGGAAATGATAACAACACGCGGTTTGTCACAGCTAAGCAGTTCAAAGAATTGGGACCACCAGAATTTAAGGGAAAGCCGGATCCGATCATGGCGGAAACGTGGGTCAAGCAAATTACCAAGATATTCGATGTCTTGGGATGCACGGAGGAACAGAAGGTTCCATTCGCCACCTTTATGTTCCGCGGTGAGGCAGACTACTGGTGGGAGTCTGTGAAGCGTACCCAGCCTGACGCACTCAACATGTCCTGGGAAACATTTCAAAAACTGTTCAATGACAAGTACTTTCCTGAAAGTATTCGTCATATGAAGGAGGTAGAGTTTATCAGACTGGAACAAAACAACATGACGGTGTCCCAGTACGAGGCGAAGTTTGCAGAGTTATCCAGGTTTGCACCTCATTTGGTCAAAAATGAGGAACGAATGACAAGGATGTTTCTGAGAGGTCTAAAACCCGAGATTCGGCAATATCTTATCTCTCATAAATTTTCTTTATATTTAGATGTTGTAAACATGGCTCAATTATTAGAGCGAGATAATGAGTGTGTTCAACCGAGGGACCACAACCAGGGACATACTCGTGGTGGCAGTCATCGGAGCAATGAAAATCAGCAGGGAAGAAAACATTCAGACAAAAGTGGTAACCACTCTGGTGGTAATTGTGACCGTGATAATAGAAGGAGCGAGTCGGAAGGAGATTTCAAGAAGAGAAGGTACAACAATGATAACGTGAAGATGTTAGCACAAACATCAACTATTTCTAGGGGAGGAGAACGACCACCGGTCGTATGTTACAAATGTGGGAAAGAGGGACATATCAGCCCAAACTGCCCACAACAATTCAAGGTATGTTATAACTGTGGAAAGGAGGGTCATATAGCTCGGGAGAGTTCTGTAGCAAAACCAAGTTCAGCGGGGATGGTGACTCCAAAAGTTATCCCGGATAAGTCGAAATCAGCGGTTCTTGGAAGGGCGTTTGTCGTGACTGGCCAAAACGCGAGAAACCCGAACGAGGTGATCACGGGTAAGCTAATCTTGAATTCTTACAAAGTTTATACTTTACTAGATACCGGTTCTACCCATTCTTTTATCTCTTCTGCTTGTGCTCAACGTTTGAACTTGACTCCGGAGAAATTGACTTTTGACTTATCTGTTGAAACTCCGTTCGGTGAAACCTTCGTTACATCTACAGTTTATAAATCTTGCTTAATCCAAGTTGGCACTATCACATTACCTGTTGATCTTATCTCTTTAAAGATACTTGCTTTTGATTTGATTTTAGGGATTGATTGGTTAACTACTCATCATGCCAAAATTGATTATTTTCGTAAGGTTGTTAGTTTTCATATTCCTAACCAACCTGTTATGCGAATTCAAGCAACCAAACCATTAAAATCAATCGTTGTTATATCAAGCCATAAAATCATTCGTTTATTGAAAAACGGATGTCAAGCTTTCTTAGCCCATAATATGGACTTGAACAAAAACACAACAGATTTGAATAATATTTCTGTTGTTAGTGAATTTGCTGACGTATTTTCTGAAGAACTTCCTGGTCTACCCCCAGAACGTGAAATTAAATTCTTTATTGACCTTGAACCCGGTACAAAGCCCATTTCTAAAACCCCATATCGAATGACTCCTATTGAACTTCAGGAGTTAAAAGTCCAATTATAGGAGTTATTAGACATCGGTTTTATTCGTCCTAGTACATTTCCTTGGGGTGCTCCTGTTTTATTCGTAAAGAAGAAAGACGGGAGTATGCGACTTTGTATTGACTATAGAGAATTGAACCATGTCACCATCAAGAATAGGTATCCGCTACCTCGCATTGATGACCTATTCGACCAGTTACAAGGAGCACAATTCCTTTCAAAAATCGACCTTCGTTCTGGATATCATCAGCTGAAGATTAAAGCTGAGGATATTCCAAAGACTGCCTTCAGAACTCGATACGGGCATTATGAATTTTTAGTCATGTCTTTTGGATTGACTAATGCTCCTGCTGCTTTCATGGATATGATGAACCGTGTATTCAAAGAATATTTGGATTAGTTCGTTGTTGTCTTTATTGATGACATCCTCATCTATTCCAAAAGCCGTGAAGATCATGAGCGCCATTTGAAGCTGATATTGCAAAGGCTTCGTGAAAACAAGCTATATGCCAAACTGAAGAAATGCGAGTTCTGGCTTGAGGAAGTAGCATTCCTTGGGCACGTGATGTCAAAACATGGAGTATCTGTTGACCCGGCGAAGATTGAAGCCATACAAAGTTGGGAGCAACCGAAGTCGGTAGCCGAAGTACGTAGCTTTCTGGGCTTAGCTGGTTATTATCGGAGATTTGTGGAAGGATTTTTTCGAATCGCTACTCTATTAACTCAGCTGACTCGGAAAGATACAAAATTCGTATGGAGTGAGGAATGCGAGAAGAGTTTCCAAGAACTCAAGAGGAGACTCATTTCGGCACCTATTCTGACAATACTATCTGGTTCGGATGGATTTTTTATCTACAGCGATGCTTCAGGCAAAGGGTTAGGATGTGTTCTCATACAACATGGGAAAGTCATAGCCTATGCCTCGCAAAAACTCAAAGAATATGAGAGGAATTATCCTACTCATGATTTGGAGTTGGCAGCAGTCGTTTTTGCGTTGAAGATCTGGAGACACTACCTGTATGGGGAGAAAGTGGAGATCTATACAGATCATAAAAGCCTCAAATATTTCTTCACCCAAAAGGAACTCAACATGCGGCAACGACGTTGGCTCGAGCTGTTGAAAGATTACGATCATACCATCCAATATCATCCTGGAAAAACAAACGTAGTAGCTGACGCATTGAGTAGAAGATCATATGCGGGTACGAGTGCAATGTTGTTAACACAAAGGCCCATTTTGTATGACTTGCAAAGGATGGAGATAGAGATGAAGGCTCCAAGTACCCACATGATGATATCAAATATACGAGTAGAACCGACTTTAATCGATAAAGTTAAAGCTGCTCAAGCTACGGACATGGAGCTGATGCGTATGAAGAAGAAAGTGCAAGAAGGTGCTATTCCAGAAGCAAGAATCGATGAAGAAGGAATACTTCGAGTCAACTCCAGACTTTGTGTTCCTAACGATTTTGACTTGAAGCATAGAATAATGATGGAGGCACACAACACACCGTTTGTAATCCATCCTGGGAGTACCAAAATGTATCACGATCTTCGACATACATTTTGGTGGAGCAATATGAAAAGAGAGAATGCGGAGTTTATCTCGAGGAGTTTAACTTGTCAACGTGTAAAAGCGGAGTATCAAGTACCAAAGGGTCCATTGCAACCACTTGAGATTCCGAAATGGAAGTGGGAACACATTACTATGGATTTTGTTATGGGTCTTCCCAAGGTTTCTCAAGGCATAGATGCGATTTGGGTTATTGTTGATAGATTAACCAAGTCCGCTCATTTCTTGCCGATACGTGAGACTTATTCCCTTGAACGTCTTGCTAGTATGTACGTGAACGAGATTGTGAGATTGCATGGCATGCCAGTATCCATAGTTTCGGATCGTGACCCAAGATTCACTTCACGATTTTGGGTTAGCTTGCAGAAAGCTATGGGCACGGATTTACGATTCAGTTCAGCATACCATCCTCAAACGGACGGACAATCAGAGAGGACTATTCAAACTCTTGAAGATCTATTAAGACTTTGTGTTCTAGATCTCAAAGGGAGTTGGGATAAGTACCTACCACTGGTGGAATTCTCCTACAACAACAGTTATCAGGCAAGCATAGGTATGGCTCCATTTGAGGCGTTGTATGGAAGAAAATGTCGTTCTCCAGTATGCTGGGACGAGGTGGGTGAAGCAACATTGTTGGGACCAGAGTTGGTACGCATTACTACAGAGAAGATCCAAACGATTCGACAACGTATACAAACGGCACAGGATCGACAAAAGAGTTATGCGGATCTTCATCGGAAGGATGTGGAATTTAATATTGGGGATCATGTATTGTTACGTGTTGCACCATGGAAGGGAGTTACAAGATTTGGGAAGAGAGAAAAGCTCAATCCAAGATTTGTTGGTCCATTTAAGATTCTTGAGCGAATAGGAAATGTGGCATATAGACTCGCATTACCTCCAAGCATGTCTCGTGTTCATAATGTTTTTCACATATCTATGCTTCGTAAATATGTAAAAGACCCGAACCACATTATTGAGTTAGAACCAGACGAGATAGCTGAAGATTTAACGTACGAGGAGGTACCTGTTAAGATCTTGGATAAGAAAGAGCATGTTCTACGCACGAAGGTTATACCACAAGTTAAGGTTTTGTGGAGAAACCATGCTATTGAAGAAATGACCTGGGAGTTGGAATCAAAATGAAAGCGAGGTATCCTCACCTTTTCGAAACATCAGGTACGTACGTCAATTTCGAGGACGAAATTTCATAAGGAGGGGAGGTTGTAAGACCCCAACTTATTAATGAATAAAATCAAATTTTCTCTAAATATTATTGTGAATAATAAGGTGTTAATTTGATATAATACTTTGGTTATGGGTAAAATGTGCAAATTTTACAAAATAAGCAAGTGGTTATAAAATATTCATTTTGTCGAGGAATATTCGTTTGGTCGTGGAATATTCTTTCTGTCGGGGAATATTCGTACGACGGCGCAGCCTATTTGGGCCCCATAACGGAAAACGATTGGATGAAGAAAACGACAAAAATTGAGTTTTTATAAATAACGTTGTAGTTGTTACCGTTAACACTGTTGGAATACCAGGTGGTTAAAATACAGTAATACGCGTGGTTGCACAGTAGCACACTGTATTGCACCAATTATTGATTCTTACGTAAGAAGGCACTACTCAATATTGTTACAGTAATTACTGTTCATATTTTATTTTATTGATTCAATAATTGCTGCGTTGATATTTTATATTATTGTTGTTTCAATAATTGTCACTACACAGTATTTCTCATTATCAGATCAATAATTCATATTATTTGAATAATATTATTAGATAACATTATTGGCAATGTCTAGAAAGTTCTGTCTAAGGAGAGGTTTGGTCATCTAATTGCGCGCCAGTAAGGAGAAATCCTTATTGGAAAGCCCCCTCTTTCCTGGGAACGGCCTGGTTGTCATAAATGTGATTCTGTAATATTATTTGTGAATAATTAATTATTGATTCATATGATAAAGAAATATTTATTTTATGTGGATATAAATGAGGGATATATTTTTGTGGTTAAAAATGAAGGAGTTAATGTTGAGATTTTTATCAGTATTTTTGTCGGAATGGAGGTATTAAAAATCAGAGTTTTTTAGATATTTTGCGGGGGTTATAATTTTTAATCCGACCGTTGGATCGTGGTAATTTTTGGATATGTTATACATATATAAGTTGAGTATATGTCCACAAATTTTGAACCGTTAAAAATGAACGTATGATTTATTATGAATTTTACGAGATGACTGGTTCAGAAATTGTTGAATTTTCAGAGTTTATCATTTTGGTGAAAAATTCTAGAATTGGTGGGCCCCACTCTTGGTTGGTGAAGAAATGTGCTGAGATTTTTATTCAAATATGGTAGGCTTGAATAGTAGCAGGTAAAGTCATCAGGTTGCAGGTTAAGTCTGCTTCAGCGTGCTAACATTTTCTTATAAATAGAGGGCTAAGTTAGAATTGAAAATCACACCAGAAACAAGTTTTCTATCTTTCTCACTCTAGATTATTGAGTGTATTTTGTGAGTATTTAGATACTTTGAGAGTTTCTATTCATCAGAGCAAGTTTCTTTCAGCCTTATACCGGTATTCCGACCAGAAGTACTGTCTTTACGAGGTAAGGGATATTATTTTCTTCTTAAATGATATTATTTTCTTCAATATCATTATGCCGAAATATTGGTTAGAAATTTTTATCAAATTTGGAACTTTTCACGTCGGGATTACTATTCATGAGTTACTATTCACGAGTTACTATTCATCGAAAAATGAAATTTTCTTCTTTTCGTCCAAAATATCTATTCTGGGTATTAGCTTTGATTGTATCCATGTTTTGATCATTCTTGAATTTTACTTCACTATGAATAATTATAAGGTATTTTTGGACATGGATAAATTGAAATACGAATCCTTAATATCTGTTATTTTGTTTCACTGGATTCGTTTTCTTTAAGATATTTTTCATCATCCTCAGTCCTAAATGATGATATTACTGAATATCTTTGGCCTGTAGTGCAAAGATGAATGATTAGCTAATGAATATCTTTGGCCCGTAGTGCAAAGATGAACAGGTGTTGAAATGAACATGACCGACTGGTGATACAAATGAATATCTTTGGCCTGTAGTGCAAAGATGAATATTTGATTAAAGATGGTTATTGATTGTTGTTATAGGGATAAAATAATGATGATGGACTTTTAAATCTTAGAAGATAGTAGAACTCATTCTCTACTTGACTCTTCTAATGGTTTGTTGTTTTCACTGCAGTTATTGATTTAAAACTTGTTGTCTATTGTATTCTATTAGATTTTTCCCTGTTGAAGACTAACGATAATTTGTTCTGTATTATCTTAGTCATAATGTTCTTTACTGGGCTAGTTGAGCTCACCCTTTTCCTTTTTGTTCCATTTTTCTCAGGAGGCGAGAATGTAGCGAGTACTAGTCGGGGTATGGAATGATGGTTCTTGAAGTTATTTTAGTAGTCCTGACCATTTTTGTGAAATAATGTATCAATAATTGTAATGAGGACTTATTTGAGTGTGGATATTGTCTAGATGACAATATTTATATTTAAACTCATAGTTCTTATGTTGTAACAGTAAAGATATAGTTGTTTTTGTACCATGTATTTTGGTGACTCAGAATGGGTGTTGTATACCTATTTTGGGGGCGTCACAGTTGGTATCAGAGCTTAGGGATATGATCTCTGGCGAAGATCGGAGAATAGAACTAGGAGGGGAGAGACGAATAAATCCTTCGCTAGTGTGTCCTACCTAAGCTTATTTATTGGTCAGTCATAATATAGGGGTATTATGTGATTTGTTAATTTATTTAATTAACCCTTATTTTATGGCAGTATTTGAGAATGTCGACTGAGAATGTTGACAGTGGAGTAAATGAGACCGTGGAGACACCGGTGCATACCAACGAGGAGAACGTGCAACAGGCTGGCAATGTTCCTCATGTGAACAACACCAATGAGCAGATGATGAACGATGGAATGTTTAGAAGTTTTTTGCAATTCATGCAAAACCAGACGAGGGAGACTCGTGTTCAAAATACAGGAGGAAATGATAGCAATTCACGGTTTATCACAGCCAAAAAGTTCAAATAATTGGGACCACCAGAATTTAAGGGAGAGCCGGATCCGATCATGGCGGAAACGTGGGTCAAGTAAATTATTAAGATATTCGATATCTTGGGATGAACGGAGGAACAGAAGGTTCCATTCGCCATCTTTATGTTCCGTGGCGAGGCAGACTACTGGTGGGAGTCTGTGAAGCGTACCCATCCAGCCGCACTTAGCATGTCTTGGGAGACATTTCAGAAACTGTTCAATGACAAGTACTTTTCTGAAAGTATTCATCATATGAAGGAGGTAGAGTTTATTAGACTGGAGCAGAATAACATGACGGTGTCTCAGTACGAGGCGAAGTTTGCAGAGTTGTCCAGGTTTGCACCTCATTTGGTGGAGAATGAGGAACGTATGATGAGGATATTTCTGAGAGGTTTGAAACCCGGCATACGTCAATGTCTCATTTCTTATAAATTTTCTCTCTATTCAGATGTTGTCAACAGGGCTCAATTATTAGAGCGAGATAACGAGTACGGTCAACTGAGAGACCACAACCAGGATCATATCGGTGACAGCAGTCATCAGAACAATGATAACCAGCGGAGAAAGAAAAATACAGACAAGAACGGCAACCACTCTGGTGGTAATCGTGGCTATGAAAATAGAAGAAGCGAGTCGGAAAGAGATTTTAAAAAGAGGAGACTCAACAATGACAATACGAAGACGTCAGCACCAGCAGTAACTGGTTCCAAGGGAGGAGAACGACCACCGGTTATATGCTATAAGTGCGAAAAAGAAGGACATATCAGCCCAAACTGCCCACAACAGTTTAAGGTATGTTATAATTGTGGAAAGGAAGGACATATCACTCGAGATTGCACTGTAGCAAAACCAAGTCCAGCGGGGATGGTGACTCAAAAAGCTGTTCCAGAAAAGATAAAGTCAACGGTTTCTGGAAGAGCGTTTATCGTGACTGGTCAGCATGCGAGGAACCCAAACGAGGTGATCACGGGTAAGCTAATCATAAATTCATGTAAAGTTTATACCTTATTAGATACCGGTTCTACCCATTCTTTTATCTCTCCTGCTTGTGCTCAACGTTTAAACTTGACTCCGGAGAAGTTAGACTTTGATTTATCTGTGGAGACTCCGTTAGGAGAAACTTTCATCACATCCATTGTTTATAAATCTTGTTTGATCCAAGTTGGCACCATCACATTACCTGCTGACTTATCTCTTTAAAGATACTTGCTTTTGATGTGATTTTAGGGATTGATTGGTTAACTACTCATCATGCCAAAATTGATTATTTTCGTAAGGTTGTTAGTTTTCATATTCCTAACCAACATGTTGTACGAATTCAAGCAACTAAGCCATTAAAATCAATCACTGTTATATCAAGCCATAAAGCCATTCGTTTATTAAAAAACGGATGTCAAGCTTTCTTAGCCCATGTTATGGATTTGAATAAAGACACGTCAAATTTGAATAATATTCTGTTGTTATTGACTTTCCTGACGTATTTCCTGAAGAACTTCCCGGTCTACCCCCGGAACGTGAAATTGAATTCTTTATTGATCTTGAATCTGGTACAAAGCCCATTTCTAAAACTCCATATCGAATGGCTCCTATTGAACTTCAGGAGTTAAAGGTCCAACTACAAGAGTTGTTAGACATCGGTTTCATTCGTCCTAGTACATCTCCTTGGGGTGCTCCTGTTTCATTTGTAAAGAAGAAAGACGGGAGTATGCGACTTTGTATTGATTGCCGAGAATTAAACCATGTCACTATTAAGAATAGGTATCCGCTACCTCGTATTGATGACCTGTTTGACCAGTTACAAGAAGCACAATTCTTTTCAAAGATCGATCTTCGTTCTGGATATCATCAGCTGAAGGTTAAAACTGAGGATATTCCAAAGACTGCCTTCAGAACTCGGTACGGGCATTATGAGTTCCTAGTCATGTCTTTTGGATTGACTAATGCTCCTGCGGCTTTCATGGATATGATGAACCGAGTATTCAAGGATTATTTGGATCAGTTCGTTGTTGTCTTTATTGATGACATCCTCATATATTCCAAAAGCCGTGAAGATCATGAGCATCATTTGAAGCTGGTACTCCAAAGGCTACGTGAAAACAAGTTATATGCTAAGTTGAAGAAATGCGAGTTCTGGCTTGAGGAAGTGGAATTCCTAGGGCACGTGGTGTCAAAACATGGAGTATCTGTTGACCCGGCGAAGATTGAAGCAATACAAAGTTGGGAGCAACCAAAGACGGTGACCGAAGTACGTAGCTTTTTGGGCTTAGCTGGTTATTATCGGAGATTCGTGGAAGGATTTTCTCAAATCGCTACCCCGTTAACTCAGCTGACTCGGAAAGATATCAAATTCGTATGGAGCGAGGAATGCGAGAAGAGTTTTCAAGAGCTTAAGAGGAGACTCATTTTGGCACCTGTTTTGACCATACCATCTGGTTCGGATGGATTTATTATCTACAGCGATGCTTCAGGCAAAGGGCTAGGATGTGTTCTCATGCAACGCGGGAAAGTTATAGCCTATGCCTCGCGACAACTTAAAGAATATGAGAGAAATTATCCTACTCATGATCTAGAGTTGGCAGCAGTCGTTTTCGCGCTAAAGATCTGGAGGCACTATCTATATGGGGAGAAAGTGGAGATTTATTCAGACCATAAAAGCCTCAAATATTTCTTCACTCAAAAAGAACTCAACATGCGGCAACGACGTTGGCTCCAGCTGTTGAAAGATTACGACCACACTATTCAATGCCATCCTGAAAAAGTAAACGTGGTAGCTGACGCGTTGAGTAGAAGATCGTATGCAGGAACGAGTGCGATGATGTCAAGTATACGCATAGAACCAACTTTAATTGATAAAGTTAAAATTGCTTAAACCACAGACCCGGAGCTGATGCGTATGAAGAAAAAAAGTGCAAGAAGGTGCTATTCCAGAAGCAAGAATCGATGAAGAAGGAATACTTCGAGTCCACTCCAGACTTTGTGTTCCTAACGATTCTGATTTGAAGTACAAGATCATGATGGAAGCACACAATACACCATTTATAATCCATCTTGGAAGTACCAAAATGTATCGTGATCTTCGACATACATTTTGGTGGAATAATATGAAGAGAGAGATTGCAAAGTTTATCTCGAGGTGTTTAACTTGTCAACGTGTAAAGGCGGAACATCAAGTGCCAAAGGGTCCATTGCAACCACTTGAGATTCCGAAATGGAAGTGGGAACACATTACCATGGATTTCGTTACGGGTCTTCCCACGGTTTCTCAAGGCATAAATGCTATTTGGGTTATTGTTGATAGATTAACCAAGTCTGCTCATTTCTTGCCGATACGGGAGACTTATTCCCTTGAACGTCTTGCTCGTATATACGTAGATGAGATTGTGAGACTGCATGGCATGCCAGTATCCATAGTTTCGGATCGTGACCCAAGATTCACTTCAAGATTTTGGGTTAGCTTGCAAAAAGCTATGGGCACAGATTTATGATTTAGTTCGGCATACCATCCTCATACGGACGTACAATCAGAGAGGACTATTCAAACTCTTGAAGATCTATTAAGACTTTGTGTCCTAGATTTCAAAGAGAGTTGGGATAAGTACCTACCATTGGTGGAATTCTCCTACAATAACAGTTATCAGGCAAATATAGGTGTGGCCCCATTTGAAGCATTATATGGACGAAAGTGTCGCTCTCCAGTACGTTGGTATGAGGTGGGAGAAGCAACGTTGCTAGGACTAGAGTTGGTACGAATGACTACAGAGAAGATCCAAATGATTCGACAACGTATACAAACAGCACAGGATCGACAAAAGAGTTATGCGGATCTTCATCGAAAGGACGTGGAATTTGACATTGGGGATCATGTATTGTTGCGTGTGGCTCTATGGAAAGGAGTTACAAGATTTGAGAAGAGAGAAAAGCTCAATCCACGATTTATTGGTCCATTTCAGATTCTTGACCGAGTAGGAAATGTGGCCTATAGACTCGCGTTACCTCCAAGTATGTCTCGTGTTCATAATGTTTTTAATATATCTGTGTTACGTAAATATGTGAAAGACC
The DNA here is from genome assembly GCA_016801055.1 of Panax notoginseng. Taxonomy (NCBI): domain Eukaryota; kingdom Viridiplantae; phylum Streptophyta; class Magnoliopsida; order Apiales; family Araliaceae; genus Panax; species Panax notoginseng. The sequence continues at coordinate 36,300,142 of CM029022.1, forward strand.
CAGACCACGTTATTGAGTTAGAACCGGACGAGATAGCTGAAGACTTAACGTACGAAGAGGTACCTGTCAAGATCTTGGTTAGAAAGGAGCATGTCCTACGCACGAAGGTCATACCACAAGTTAAAGTTTTGTGGAGAAACCATGCTATTGAGGAAATGACCTGGGAGTTGGAAACGAAAATGAAAGCTGTAAGACCCCGAATTTTATGAAATAAAAGTATTCAATTTTTCTTATAATTACTATTCAGTAAATGGTTAAATTGATAAAAGTTTAAAGTTATGGGTGAAATGTGAATTTTTTTGAAAATAAGCAAGTGGTTATAAAATAATCATTGTTGTCGGGGAATATTCGTTTGGTCGTGGAATATTCTTTCTGTCGGGGAATATTCGTACGACGGCGCAGCTATTTGTGGGCCCCATAACGAATAACTGTCGGATGAAGAAAACGACAAATTTGAGTTTTTACAAATAACGGCGTAGTTGTTACCGTTAACACTGTTGGAATACCCGGTGGTTAAAATACAGTAATACGCGTTATGGCACAGTAGCACACGGTATTGCATAGTATTTTTGAAATTATTGATTCTTACGTAAGAAGACACTACTCAATAATTGTTACAGTAATTACTGTTCAATATTTTACTTTATTGATTCAATAATTGCTGCGTTGATATTTTATATTATTTTTGTTTCAATAATTGTTGCTGCACAGTATTTTCCTTTATCAGATCAATAATTCATATTATTTAAATAATATTATTAGATAACATTATTGGCAATGTCTAGAAAGTTCTGTCTAAGGAGAGGTTTGGTCATCTAATTGCGCGCTAGTAAGGAGAAATCTTTATTGGAAAGCCCCCTCTTTCCTGGGAACGGCCTGGTTGTCATAAATGTGATTCTGTAATATTATTTGTGAATAATTAATTATTGATTCATATGATAAGGAAATATTTATATTATGTGGATATAAATGAGGGATATATTTTTGTGGTTAAAAATGAAGGAGTTAATGTTGAGGTTTTTATCAGTATTTTTGTCGGAATGGGGGTAATAAAAAATAGGGTTTTTGAGATATTTTGCGGGGGTTATAATTTTTAATCCGACCGTTGGATCGTGGTAATTTTTGGATATGTTATACATATATAAGTTGAGTATATGTCCATAAATTTTGAACCGTTAAAAATGAACGTATGATTTGTTATGAATTTTAAGAGGTGGCTGATTCGGAAATCAGGTTATAAATCATTTTGGTGGAAAATTCTAGAATTGGTGGGCCCCACTTGTGGTTGGTGAAGAAATATGTAGAATTATATTTCAAATGTGGTGGGTGGGAATAGTAGCAGGTAAAGAAATTCAGGTTGCAGGTCAAACCTACCAAAATTTTTCTATAAATAGAGGGCTAAGTTAGAATTGAAAATCACACCAGAAACATAAGCTTTCTCTCTTTCTCTCTCTAGATTATTGAGTGTATTTTGTGAGTATTTAGATATTTGGTGAGTTGCTATTCATCAGTACAAGTTTCCTTCAGCATCATATCCGATATCCAGTCAGAAATACTGCTCTTTTGAGGTAAGGGATAGTAAGGGATTTTAAAGGTTGTTATGTTTTTCAGTTTCGTAATTTTTCTGAACTTCAAAAATTCTGGAAAAAATTTGAAATGATATTTTGATGAGTTTTATTGATTGTGTCCAAAAATGGTGATTTTTGGATGTATAGATTGAGAGTTATGAATTTTATGAGAAATGACTATTTTAAAAGTAACTGCTTATAATTTCTTGTGGTTAACTACAAAATTGATGAAATTTTTATTGGGAGTACATGTATATGATGGAAGTATACTCTGTTAATTTCAGAATTTTTGGACAAAAGTACAATTTTTGATAAATGTCTAAATATTCGGCTGTTTTGACCATATGAAAAATAGTAAATGACTTTTAAAAATTTTGAGAAAAATATATGTTCACTATGGGACTATATTATGCTAAATCTCAGAAAAGAAATATTTTTGGAACTGATTTGGTATTTTTCATAAAAATGGTCTAGTTATGAGTAAATGAATTAAATATGTTTTGTGAAGAAAGAAAATTGGAAAATAGGATTTTATGGCTTGAGAATCCTATATGAGGTATATGCAGATTTTTGATGAGGGTTTTGGTTATTGATGATGAAATTGTAAGAGTTGGCATTTTATGATGATTAAATGCATTAATTAGTAAAGTGTAAACAATTAAAATAAATTGTTTATAAATTTAAGTAATGTTATTCTTTCAATATCATTATACCGAAATATTGGTATGGATTTTATTGTGGAATTTTTATCTTTTGTGTCGGGGTTACTATTCACGAGTTACTATTCACGATAAAAATTGGTTTCTTTTTCTAACCAAATTATAGTTGAGTTATGAATATTACTCTTGAGATTAAAACTATGTATTGATTATATTGATTTTATCATCATATATAACATTTTTATAACCCTGATGTTGAAATTCTCTTTCACTGGAGTGTAAAGATGGGTAGATTATTGGTATGATCATGACTAGGGTTCTCTTTGGCCTGTAGTGCAAAGTTGAATTGTGACTGGTATGATCATGACCATTGAATTTATAATTGAATATCTTAAGCTTAAGTGCAAAGGTGAATTGATCAACATGGTTATAATTATTGTTTATATAAATTCTGAAATGATTATATATTTCTTTGAGATATGAATATATTTGGCCTGTAGTGCAAATATGAATTGTTGATGAATATCTTTGGCATGTAGTGCAAAGATGGCCTGTTGATGAATATCTTTGGCCTGTAGTGCAAAGATGAACTGTTGTTGAATATCTTTGGCCCGTAGTGCAAAGATGGTTTGTTGATGAATATCTTTGGCCCGTAGTGCAAAGATGGATTTGTTAGTATGATTATAAACAGGAACTGTGATTTGGTATAACCATGATCTTTGATATTTCAGGTAAAGACAGGTGATGAAAATATTCTTCGTCCTGGGTGCGAAGAAAAATTTATAGTCACAATTATGATTATGAGTTATTCATATGATTGTGGACCAGAATTGTTGATTGATGTTACAGGGATAAAACATTGTTGATGGATTTTTAACATGGAGAAGATAATAGACTTTATAGTCTATTTGACTCTTCTAATGGATTGCATGTTCCGCTGCAACTATGGTTGAAATTTTTTATCATCTACCGTATGTTCTAAATCTCTGATTTATTATTGATGAAGACTATTGATAATTTATTTATCTTTAGTCATGATATTCTTTACTGAGCTAGTTGTGCTCACCCTTTTGCTTCACAATTCCTTTCAGGTAATAAGAGTGTAGCTGGGTCGAGCGGGGGTAACAAGGGAATAGAACGGTGGTCATCATTTAGTAGTTATATTTGGTGAAGAAAATAGGGTGAGGCGAACCCAACGTTGGAAGGGTGTTTTGTCACTATCATACAAGATGTCTAATGACATACAACCTCGTGTCATCATAGGACAGGGTTGTGCTCATCCACTTGCTGAGTATATCTATGGGCACTATGTGACGCCCCCAGAATAGGTATACAACACCCATTCTGAGTCGCCAAATACATGGTACAGAAAACAAACTACAACTTCAATAATACAATTGTCGTGCAAAATACGACAACACATACTGTGAGTTTAAATACAAATATTGTCTTCTAGACAATATCCACACTCAAATAAATCCTCATTACAATTATTCAAACACTATTTTACAGAAATAGTGAGGACTGCTAATACATCTTTCTAGAACCATCACTCCATACCCCGACTAGATCCTGCTATGTTCTCACCTCCTGAGAAGAAAAATGGAACAAAAAGGAAAAGGGTGAGCTCAACTAGCCCAGTAAAGAATATTATGACTAAGATAATATACAACAAATTTTCGTTAGTCTTCAACAGGGAAAAATCTGATAAAATATAATCGACAACAAGTTTTAGATCAACAAGTGCAGCGGAAACAACAAACCATTAGAAGAGTCAAGTAGAGAAAGAATTCTACTATCTTCTAAGATTTAAAAGTCCATCATCAATATTTTATCCCTGTAACATCAATTAATAATCATCTTTAACCAAATATTCATCTTTGCACTACAGGCCAAAGATATTCATTTGTATCATCAGTCGGTCATGTTCATCTCAACACCTGTTCATCTTTGCACTACAGGCCAAAGATATTCATCAAGTAATTATACATCTTTGCACTACAGGCCAAAGATATTCAGTAATATCATCATTTAGGACTGAGGATGATGAAAAATATCTTAAAGAGAACGAATCCAATGAGACAGAAGGACAAATAGTAGGGATTCGTATAACAGTTTATCCAAGATCAATAATACTTCATAATAATCAATTGTGAAGCAGAATTCAAAAATAAAGATCAAAACATGGATACAATCAAAGATAGTAACCATAATAGACATCTTGGACAAAAAGGAAAAATTTTATTTTTCGGTGAATAGTGCCGTATTCGTGAATAGTGCCGTATACGTGAATAGTGCCGTATACGTGAATAGTAACCCCCGACACAAAAAGTTCCAAATTTGATAAAAACTCATATCAATATTTCAGCATAATGATATTGAAGAAAATAATATCATTAAGAAGAAAATAATGTCCCTTACCTCAAAATATCAGTACTTCTGGTCGGAATACCGGTATAAGGCTGAAAGAAACTTGCTCTGATGAATAGAAACTCTCAAAGTATCTAAATACTCACAAAATCTACTCAATAATCTAGAGAGAGAAAGAGAGAAAACTTGTTTCTGGTGTAATTTTCAATTCTAACTTAGCCCTCTATTTATAGGAAAATTTTGGTAGGTTTGACCTGCAACCTGATGGCTTTACCTGCTACTATTCCCACCTACCACATTTGAAATATAATTCAGCACATTTCTTCACCAACCACAAGTGGGGCCCACCAATTCTAGAATTTTCCATCAAAATGATAAACTCCGAAAATTCAACAATTTTTGAACCAGTCATCTTGTAAAATTCATAATAAATCATACGTTCATTTTTAACGGTTCAAAATTTGTGGGCATATACTCAACTTATATATGTATAACATATCCAAAAATTACCACGATCCAACGGTCGGATTAAAAATTATAACCCTCGCAAAATATCTCAAAAACCCTGATTTTTAATACCTCCATTCCGACTTAGGACTGAGGATGATAAAAAATTATCTTAAAGAAAACGAATCCAATGAGACAGAATGACAAATATTAGGGATTCGTATTATAGTTTATCCAAGTACAATAATACTCCATAATAACCAATTATGAAGGAGAATTCAAAAATAAAGATCAAAACATGGATACAATCAAAGATAGTAACCATAATCGACATCTTGGACAAAAAGAAAATTTTTTATTTTTCGGTGAATAGTGCCGTATACGTGAATAGTGCCGTATACGTGAATAGTAACCCCGACACAAAAAGTTCTAAATTTGATAAAAAGTTTATATCAATATTTCAGTATAATGATATTGAAGAAAATAATATCCCTTACCTCAAACGAACAGTACCTCTGATCAGAATATCGTATATGAGGCTAAATGAAACTTGTGCTGAATAGCAACTCTCAAAGTATCAAAATACTCACAAAATACGCTCAATAATATAGAGAGAGAAAGAGAGAAAGAGAGAAAACTTATGAATTCTGGTGTGATTTTCAATTCTAACTTAGCCCTCTATTTATAGAAAAATATTAGCACGCCGAAGCAGACTTGACCTGCAACCTGATGGGTTTACCTGTTACTATTCTCACCCACCACATTTGAATAAAAATTTCAGCACATTTCTCACCAACCAAAAGTGGGGACCACCAATTCTAGAATTTTCCACCAAAATAATAAATTCGGAAACTGCAACAATTTCTGAACCAGTCATCTCCTAAAATTTATAACAAATCATACGTTCATTTTTAACGGTTCAAAATTTGTGGACATATACTCAACTTATATATGTATAACATATCCAAAAATCACAACGATCCAACGGACGGATTAAAAATTATAACCCCCGCAATATATCTCAAAAACCCTGATTGATTTTTAATACCTCCATTCCGACAAAAATACTGATAAAACACCTCAACATTAACTCCTTCATTTTTAACCACAAAATATATCCAACATTTATATTCACATAAAATAAATATTTCCTTATCATATGAATCAATAATTAATTATTCACAATTAATATTACAGAATCACATTTATGACAACCAGGCCGTTCCCAAGAAAGATGGGGCTTTCCAATAAGGATTTCTCCTTACTGGCGCGTAATTAGATGACCAAACCTCTCCTTAGACAGAACTTTCTAGACATTACCAATAATGTTATCTAATAATATTATTCAAATAATATGAATTATTGATCTGATAATAGAAAATACTGTGCAGTGATAATTATTAAAACAACAATAATATAAAATATCAATGCAGCAATTATTGAATCAATAAAATAAAATATTGAATAGTAACTACTGTAACAATTATTGAGTAGTGTGACGCCCCCAAAATAGGTATACAACACCTATTCTGAGTCGCCAAAATACATGGTACAGAAACAACTACATCTTTACTGTTACAACATAAGAACTGTGAGTTTAAATACAAATATTGTCATCTAGACAATATCCACACTCAAATAAGTCCTCATTACAATTATTGATACATTATTTTACAAAAATGGTGAAGACTACTAAAATAACTTCTAGAACCATCATTCCATACCCCGACTAGTACTCGCTACATTCTCGCCTCCTGAGAAAAATGGAACAAAAAGGAAAAGGGTGAGCTCAACTAGCCCAGTAAAGAACATTATGACTAAGATAATACAGAATAAATTATCGTTAGTTTTCAACAGGGAAAAATCTAATAGAATACAATAGACAACAAGTTTTAAATCAATAACTGCAGCGGAAACAACAAACCATTAGAAGAGTCAAGTAGAGAATGAGTTCTACTATCTTCTAAGATTTAAAAGTCCATCATCAATATTTTATCCCTGTAACAACAATCAATAACCATATTTAATCAAATATTTATCTTTGCACTACAGGCCAAAGATATTCATTTGTATCACCAGTCGGTCATGTTCATCTCAACACCTATTCATCTTTGCACTACGGGCCAAAGATTTCATCAGTTAATCATTCATCTTTGCACTACAGGCCAAAGATATTCAGTAATATCATCATTTAGGACTGTGGATGATGAAAAATATCTTAAAGAAAACGAATCCAGTGAAACAAAATAACAGATATTAAGGATTCGTATTTCGATTTATCCATGTCCAAAAATACCTTATAATTATTCATAGTGAAGTAAAATTCAAGAATGATCAAAACATGGATATAATCAAAACTAGTACCCAGGATAGATATTTTGGACGAAAAAAAAAAAATTTCATTTTTCGGTGAATAGTAACTCGTGAATAGTAACTCATGAATAGTAATTCCGACGTGAAAAGTTCTAAATTTGATAAAAATTTCCAACCAATATTTCGGCATAATGATATTGAAGAAAATAATATCATTTAAGAAGAAAATAATATCCCTTACCTCGTAAAGACAGTACTTCTGGTCGGAATACCGGTATAAGGCTAAAAGAAACTTGCTCTGATGAATAAAAACTCTCAAAGTATCTAAATACTCACAAAATACACTCAATAATCTAGAGAGAGAAAGAGAAAAAACTTGTTTCTGGTGTGATTTTCAATTCTAACTTAGCCCTCTATTTATAGAAAAATGTTAGCACGCCGAAGCAGACTTAACTTGCAACCTGATGGCTTTACCTGCTACTATTCAAGCCTACCACATTTGAATAAAAATTTCAGCACATTTCTTCACCAACCAAGAGTGGGGCCCACCAATTCTAGAATTTTCTACCAAAATGATAAACTCCGAAAATTTAACAATTCCTGAACCAGTCATCTCGTAAAATTCATAATAAATCATACGTTCATTTTTAACAGTTCAAAATTTGTGGACATATACTCAACTTATATATGTATAACATATCCAAAAATTACCACGATCCAACGGTCGGATTAAAAATTATAACCCCCGGAAAATATATCAAAAACCCTGATTTTTAATACCTCCATTCCGGTAAAATTACTGATAAAAATCTCAACATTAACTCCTTCATTTTTAACCACAAAAATATATCTCATTTATATCCACATAAAATAAATATTTCCTTATCATATGAATCAATAATTAATTATTCACAAATAATATTACAGAATCACATTTATGACAACCAGGCCGTTCCCAGGAAAGAGGGGGCTTTTCAATAAGGATTTCTCCTTACTGGCGCACAATTAGATGACCAAACCTCTTCTTAGACAGAACTTTCTAGACATTGCCAATAATGTTATATAATAATATTATTCAAATAATATGAATTATTGATCTGATAATGAGAAATACTGTGACGCCCCCAAAATTTGATATACCTCACCTATCTTGGGTCGTCAGATACAAAGTACAGAATACAAATACAACTTACTAATACAACTGTCGTGTACAATACGACAAAACATAAACTGTGAGTTTGAATACAAATATTATCTTCTAGAGAGTATTCATACTCAAAAGGAGTCCTCATTACATTTATTAACACACCATTTCATAGAATAGTGAGGACTACTAACTAATACTATCATTCGGACCATCACTCCGTTCTCCGACTTGCCCCAGCTACGTTCTCATTTCCTGAAGAGAACAGTGAAAGAAAGGGTGAGCTCAACTAGCCCAGTAAGAAATATTATGACTAAGATAATGCAGAATAAATTATCATTAGCCTTCAACAATGTTAAACTGATAAAATATAATAGACATCAAGTTTAACTGCAGCGGAACAAGCAATCCATTAAAAGAGTCAAGTAGAAAATAAACTCTACTATCTTTTATGATTTAAAAAGTTTTTCAACACTGTGATCGCTGGGACTCAGCTTAATAAAATAATCCACATCATCGAATCACCCCTGCACTACGGCCAAGGATATTCGTATATTCATTAATGGTCATGATCATGCCAACAACTGTCCATCAATGCACTACGGGCCAATGAGGACTTTTACCACATCATTTTTAACATTACGGTCATGATTATACCGAATAATCCCTTGTCATAATCATACCAAGTCCATCTATGCACTACAGGCCATAGATGACTTTCAATATTTTATAAACATGAGGATGATGACAATGATATAAGAATTCAATAAAACAAGTTCAAGAATTAATTTATCCAAGAATTAACAACGTCCAAATTGTCAACATGATACTGCTTTGTGGAGTAAAATTCAAGAATGCTTAGAAGAATATTTTCATGAAAAGATACTGGATGAAACGCAATTATCAAGGATATTCCACAAATTTCATGGAGTATAGAAGTTAAAACTTAACCAACTGAGTATAATAAAGAATGAAATAACAAAAAAAATCACCATGCATGCGATAGACCGCACAGACAGGTTATTCCAACAGAATAATAAATAATGGAACCAGGTCCGGCGTAAAACGCACAGACATGATATTCCAACAGAATAATAATAAAGACGGAACCAGGTCCGGTGTAAAACACATAGACAGAATGTTCCAACAGAATAATAATAAAGACGGAACCAGGTCCGGTGTAAAATATACAGACAGGATGTTCCAACAAAATAATAATAAAAACGGAACCAGGTCCGGTGTAAAACACACAGACAGGATGTTCCAACAGAATAACAGAAGAATGTCACCAAGTATAGGGTAGACCGCGTATACAGGTTATTCCAACAGAATAATAAGAAATGGAATAACAACAGTTCTCTTCATGAATAAGAAAGAATAACACCCCTTACCGTTTTAAAGAAGAGCTGAAATAAGGAAGTAGTTAAGTAGCAGAATATTCTTCTTCTCTCTCTCTATAGTTTCTCTCTCTAGAGTTCAGTGAATTCGTAAGAAATAATGAAGGAATGAGCTGCTATTTATAGAAAAATAGAATGCATAGTAACTAATCCATGAACGGTCCAGATTGATTACTTTAATCTGACGGTCCATATTTAAAGAAAAATCTTTTAAATAAAATATAATATATTCTATTTATAGAATAACTTTAATAAAGTATTCTGTTTTATATAAAAAGATGTTTCTGTTTTATTACGTTAATAATACGAATAAAACAAAACGTCATTATCGCTAAATAATTCATATTATTAACTGACAATAATTGAATCAAACTGAGTGACTTCTCACATAAGCATTAATAATCAATACCGTGTGCTACTATGCAACCACACGTATTACTGTACTTTTACTACCGAGTAGTTCAACAGTATCAATGGTAAAACTTCCGCCGTTATTTTTAATAAAATATTTTTGTCGTTTTCTCAATCCGACAATAATTTCGTTGTGGGGTCCACCAATGATTGTGCCGTTGTACGAATATTCCCTGTTAAAACGAATATTTCCCGACCAATCGAATATTATATAACAACTTGCGTACTTTGCAAAATTTATAAATATTACCCACAACTATAACATTATATCAAATTAACTCCATAATATTCAAAAATGATATTTATAGAAAATTCATCTTTATTTATAAAAGTTGGGGTCTTACAACCTCCCCTTCTTATGAAATTTCGCCCTCGAAATTAGGGTACGTACCTGGTATGTCGAAGAGGTAAGGATACCTTGATTTCATTTCAGATTCTAACTCCCAAGTCATTTCCTCAACATCGTGGTTTCTCCACAAAACTTTGACTTGAGGTATAACCTTGGAGCGTAGAATATGTTCCTTCTTATCCAAGATTTGAACAGGAACTTCTTCATACGTCAAATCCTTCGCTATTTCGTCCGGTTCTAACTCAATAATGTGGTTCGGGTCTTCCACATATTTGCGTAACATGGATATGTGAAAAACGTTATGAACACGAGACATACTTGGCGGTAAAGCGAGTCTATAAGCCACAGTTCCTACTCGATCGAGGATTAAAAATGGACCGATGAATCGAGGATTGAGCTTTCCTCTTTTTCCAAATCTCGTAACTCCTTTCCATGGAGCAACACGTAAGAACACATGATCTCCTACATCAAATTCCACGTCCTTTCGATGAAGATCAGCATAACTCTTTTGTCGATCTTGTGAGGTTTTTATACGTTGTCGGATCGTTTGAATCTTTTCTGTAGTCATACGTACCAACTCCGGTCCCAACAACGTTGCTTCACCCACCTCATCCCAGCATACTGGAGAACGACATTTTCTTCCATACAATGCTTCGAATGGAGCCATGCCAATACTTGCTTGATAACTGTTGTTGTAGGAAAACTCCACCAATGGTAAGAACTTGTCCCAACTTCCCTTGAAGTCAAAGACACAGAGTCTTAATAAATCTTCTAGAGTTTGAATAGTCCTCTCTGATTGTCCGTCCGTCTGAGGATGATATGCCGAACTAAATCGTAAATCTGTGCCCATAGCTTTTTGTAAACTAACCCAAAATCGTGAAGTGAATCTTGGGTCTCGATCAGAAACTATGGATACTGGCATACCATGCAGTCTTACAATCTCGTTTATGTACATACGAGCAAGACGTTCAAGTGTATAAGTTTCTCGTATCGGTAAGAAATGAGCAGACTTGGTCAATCTATCAACAATGACCCAAATCGCATCAATACCTTGAGAAACCTTAGGAAGACCGGTAACGAAATCCATGGTAATGTGCTCCCACTTCCATTCTGGAATTTCAAGTGGTTGCAATGGACCTTTTGGTACTTGATGCTCCGCTTTGACTCGTTGACAAGTTAGACACCTTGAGATAAACAACGCTATCTCTCTCTTCATATTGCTCCACCAAAATGTATGACGAAGATCATGATACATTTTGGTACTTCCAGGATGGATTGCAAACGGTGTGTTGTGCGCCTCCATCATGATTTCATACTTTAAATCAGGGTTGTTAGGAACACAAAGTCTGGAGTTGACTCGAAGTATTCCTTCTTCATCGATTCTTGCTTCCGGCATAGCACCTTCTTGCACTTTCTTCCTCATACGCATCAGCTCCAGGTCTGTAGCTTGAGCAGCTTTAACTTTATCGATTAAAGTTGGTTCTACTCGTATATTCGCCATCATCACATGGGTCCCTGGAGTCTTTAACTCTATCTCCATCCTTTGCAAGTCACACAAAATGGGCCTTTGTGTTGACAATATTGCACTCGTACTTGCATATGATCTTCTACTCAATGCGTCAGCTACCACGTTCGCTTTTCCAGGATGGTATTGAATGGTATGATCATAATCTTTCAACAGTTCAAGCCAACGTCGTTGTCGCATGTTGAGTTCCTTTTGAGTGAAAAAATATTTGAGGCTTTTATGATCCGTAAAGATCTCCACCTTCTCCCCATACAAGTAATGCCTCCAAATTTTAAGTGCAAAGACAACAGCTGCCAACTCTAGATCATGAGTAGGATAATTCCTCTCATATTCCTTGAGTTGTCTTGATGCATAGGCTATGACTTTTCCATGTTGCATGAGAACGCATCCCAACCCTTTGCTCGAAGCATCACTGTAGATGACAAATCCCTCCGAGCCAGATGGTATTGTTAGAACAGGTGCTGAAATGAGTCTCCTCTTGAGTTCTTGAAAACTCTGCTCACATTCTTCGCTCCAACCGAACTTTGTATCTTTCCGAGTCAGCTGAGTTAATGGAGTAGCGATTCGAGAAAATCCTTCCACGAATCTCCGATAATAACCAGCTAAACCAAGAAAGCTACGTACTTCGGTCACTGATTTAGGTTGCTCCCAGCTTTGAATAGCTTCAATCTTTGTCGGGTCAACCGATATTCCACGACTTGATACTACGTGCCCAAGGAATGCTACCTCCTCCAGCCAGAACTCGCATTTCTTCAACTTGGCATAAAGCTTGTATTCACGAAGCTTTTGGAGTACCAGCCTCAAGTGTTGCTCATGATCTTCACGGCTTTTGGAATAAATAAGGATGTCATCAATAAAGACGACCACAAAGTGATCCAAATATTCCTTGAATACCCGGTTCATCATATCCATGAAGGCAGCAGGAGCATTAGTCAATCCAAAGGACATGACTAGGAATTCATAATGCCCGTACCGAGTTCTGAAAGCCGTCTTTGGAATATCCTCAGTTCTAACCTTCAGCTGATGATATCCAGAACGAAGATCGATCTTTGAAAAGAATTGTGCTCCTTGCAACTGGTCAAACAGGTCATCAATACGTGGCAATGGGTACCTGTTTTTGATGGTGACATGATTCAACTCCCGATAATCAATACAAAGTCGCATACTTCCATCTTTCTTCTTCACGAATAGCACAGGAGCACCCCAAGGAGAAGTACTAGGACGAATAAAGCCAATGTCTAACAATTCCTGCAGTTGGATCTTTAACTCCTGAAGTTCAATAGGAGCCATTCGATATGGGGCTTTGGAAATGGGTTTTGTACCGGGTTCAAGGTCGATACAAAATTTAATTTCACGCTCTGGGGGTAGGCCAGGAAGTTCTTCAGGGAATACGTCAGGGAATTTATTAACAATAGAAATATCATTCAAAACTGACGTATTTTTGTTTAGATCCGTGACATGAGCTAAGAAAGCTTGACATCCGTTTTTCAATAAACGAATAGCTTTATGGCTTGAGATGACAGCGATTGATTTTAATGGTTTGGTTGCTTGAATTCGCATAATAGGTCGATTAGGAATATGAAAGCTAACAACCTTACGAAAATAATCAATTTTTGCATGATGAGTAGTTAACCAATCAATCCCTAGAATCACGTCAAATGCAAGTATTTTTAATGAAATCAGATCGACAGGTAATGTGTGGGTACCAACTTGAACCAAACAAGACTTATAAACCGTGGATGTAATGAAGGTTTCTCCCAATGGAGTTTCAACAGATAAATCAAAGTCTAATTTCTCCGGAGTCAAATTTAATCGATGAGCGCAAGTAGGAGAAATAAAAGAATGGGTAGAACCGGTATCAAATAAAGTATAGACTTCGTTAGAGTTTATGATAAGCTTACCCGTGATGACCTCATTCGGGTTCCTTGCTTTCTGGGAGGTCACAACAAACGCTCTCCCTTGCACTACCGGTTTTGACTTTTCTGGGACGGCCTTTGGTGTCTCCATCATGGCTGAACTTGTTTTTGGTAAACGACAAAATCGAGCTAAATGACCTTCTCTTCCACAATTATAACATGCTTTAGACGGCATCGCGCAGTTTGGACTGATGTGCCCCTCCCCTCCGCATTTGAAACATATGATAGGTGGTCGTTCTCCTTCCTTAACAACGGGTGCTGGTGCTGACGTCTTTCCATCATTGTTGAATCTCCTCTTCTTGAAATGACCATTCTTATTGTTTTGGCCCTGATTACCACCGAAGTGGTTACCATTTCTGGCCTGTTGATTCCCTCCACGCTTATTGTCACCGCTTCGATGACTGCTCTCACTGATATTATCATTTTGCCGACTGCTCTCTTTTGGTTGCGTTGACTCGTAATCGCGCTCCACTAACTGAGCCCTATTCACAACATCTGAATACAAACACAGTTTATGAGAAATAAGATGCTGACGTATTTCAGGTTTCAAACCTCGCAAAAACATTCGCGTCATTCTTCATTATCCACCAAGTGGGACGCAAACCGGGACAACTCAGTAAATTTAGCCTCATACTGCGACACGGTCATATTATTCTGCTCCAATTTGATGAACTCCACCTCCTTCGTGTGACGAACACTTTCGGGAAAGTATTTGTCATTGAACAGCTCTTGGAACTTCTCCCAAGACATCTTCAGTGCGGCAGGTTGAGTACGCTTAATCGATTCCCACCAGTAATCTGCCTCTCCTCGCAACATAAAGGCGGCAAAGGGAACCTTTTGCTCCTCGGAGCATCCCAAGACATCAAATATCTTGGTAATCTGTTTTATCCATGTTTCCGCTATAAGTGGTTTTGGCTCTCCCTTAAACTCTGGTGGTCCCAACTCCTTGAACTGTTTAGCGGTGACCGTCCGAGAGTTTTCAGTATTTCCACCTATATTTTGGACAGGAGCCGCTCTCGCCTGATGTTGCATGAACTGCATAAAGTTTCTGAACATTCCATCATTCATCATCTGGTCAGTGTTGTTGTTTGCATGAGGATTGTCACCTTCCTGATGCACATTATCCTGATTATTGATATGTGGTGAATCAACAGTCGCTTGTGCTCCATTGCTATTCTCAACATTCTCATATGTCATTTTCAAATACTGCCACAAAATAAAAGTTAATTGATATGTCATATATTATCCTTATATTATGACCGACCAATTAAATACCATGCAAATAAACTTAGGTAGGTCATACTAGCGAAGGAATTTCCCGTCTCTTCCCTCCTAGTTCTATTCTCACATCTTAGCCAGGGATCTGATACCAACTGTGACGCCCCCAAAATTAGGTATACATCACCCATCTTGGGTCGTCAGATACATAGTACAGAATACAAATACAACTTACTAATACAACTGTCGTGTACAATACGACAAAACATAAACTGTGAGTTTGAATACAAATATTATCTTCTAGAGAGTATTCATACTCAAAAGGAGTCCTCATTACATTTATTAACACACCATTACATAGAATAGTGAGGACTACTAACTAATACTATCATTCGGACCATCACTCCGTTCCCCGACTTGCCCCAGCTACGTTCTCATTTCCTGAAGAGAACAGTGAAAGAAAGGGTGAGCTCAACTAGCCCAGTAAGAAATATTATGACTAAGATAATGCAGAATAAATTATCATTAGCCTTCAACAATGTTAAACTGATAAAATATAATAGACATCAAGTTTAACTGCAGCGGAACAAGCAATCCATTAAAAGAGTCAAGTAGAAAATAAACTCTACTATCTTTTATGATTTAAAAAGTTTTTCAACACTGTGATCGCTGGGACTCAGCTTAATAAAATAATCCACATCATCGAATCACCCCTGCACTACGGCCAAGGATATTCGTGTATTCATTAATGGTCATGATCATGCCAACAACTGTCCATCAATGCACTACGGGCCAATGAGGACTTTTACCACATCATTTGTAACATTACGGTCATGATTATACCGAATAATCCCTGGTCATAATCATACCAAGTCCATCTATGCACTACAGGCCACAGATGACTTTCAACATTTTATAAACATGAGGATGATGACAATGATATAAGAATTCAATAAAACAAGTTCAAGAATTAATTTATCCAAGAATTAACAACGTCCAAATTGTCAACATGATACTGCTTTGTGGAGTAAAATTCAAGAATGCTTAGAAGAATATTTTCATGAAAAGATACTGAATGAAACGTAATTATCAAGGATATTCCACAAATTTCATGGAGTATAGAAGTCAAAACTTAACCAACTGAGTATAATAAAGAATGAATAACAAAAGAAATCACCATGCATGCGATAGACCGCACAGACAGGTTATTCTAACAGAATAATAAATAATGGAATCAGGTCCGGCGTAAAACGCACAGACATGATATTCCAACCGAATAATAATAAAGACGAAATCAGGTCCGGTGTAAAACACACAGACAGGATGTTCCAACAGAATAATAATAAAGACGGAACCAGGTACGGTGTAAAACACACAGACAGGATGTTCCAACAAAATAATAATAAAAACGGAACCAGGTCCGGTGTAAAACAAACAGACAGGATGTTCCAACAGAATAACAGAAGAATGTCACCAAGTATAGGGTAGACCGCGTATACATGTTATTCCAACAGAATAATAAGAAGTGGAATAACAATAGTTCTCTTCATGAATAAGAAAGAATAACACCCCTTACCGTTTTAAAGAAGAGCTGAAATAAGGAAGTAGTTAAGTAGCATAATATTCTTCTTCTCTCTCTCTATAGTTTCTCTCTCTAGAGTTCAGTGAATTCGTAAGAAATAATGAAGGAATGAGCTGCTATTTATAGAAAAATAGAATGCATAGTAACTAATCCATGAACGGTCCAGATTGATTACTTTAATTTGACGGTCCATGTTTAAAGAAAAATCTTTTAAATAAAATATAATATATTCTATTTATAGAATAACTTTAATAAAGTATCCTGTTTTATATAAAAAGATGTTTCTGTTTTATTACGTTAATAATACGAATAAAACAAAACGTCATTATCGCTAAATAATTCATATTATTAACTGACAATAATTGAATCAAACTGAGTGACTTCTCACATAAGCATTAATAATCAATACCGTGTGCTACTATGCAACCACACGTATTACTGTACTTTTACTACCGAGTAGTTCAACAGTATCAATGGTAAAACTTCTGCCGTTATTTTTAATAAAATATTTTTATCGTTTTCTCAATCCGACAATAATTCCGTTGTGGGGTCCACCAATGATTGTGTCGTTGTAAGAATATTCCCTGTTAAAACGAATATTTCCCGACCAATTGAATATTATATAACAACTTGCGTACTTTGTAAAATTTATAAATATTACCCACAACTATAACATTATATCAACTTAACTCCATAATATTCAAAAATGATATTTATAGAAAATTTATCTTTATTTATAAAAGTTGGGGTCTTACAAATACTGTGTAGTGACAATTATTGAAACAATAGTAATATAAAATATCAACGCAGCAATTATTGAATCAATAAAATAAAATACTGAACAGTAATTACTGTAACCATTATTGAGTAGTGTCTTCTTACGTAAGAATCAATAATTGGTGCAATACAGTGTGCTACTGTGTAACAACGCGTATTACTGTGTTTTAACCACCGGGTATTCCAACAGTATTAACGGTAACAACTACGCCGTTATTTATAAACAACGTATACTTGTCGTTTTCTTCATCCAATCGTTTTCCGTTATGGGGCCCACAAAAGACTACGCCGTCGTACGAATATTCCCCGACAGGAAGAATATTCCACGACCAAACGAATATTTCCTGACAACGATGAATATTTTATAACCACCTGCTTATTTGAAATATTTGCGCATTTTACCCATAACTAACCTCATTAATCAATTTAACCCTTACTATTTCAAAATAATAAATAGAGGGAATTTAAATTTCATTTATTAATAATTTAGGGTCTTACAACCTCCCCTCCTTATGAAATTTCATCCTCGAAATTGACGTACGTACATGGTGTTTTGAAAAGATGAGGATACCTCGCTTTTGTGACAACCCCAAAATAGGTCAATTCCATCCAACCCATTCTGAGTCGCCAAATACATGGTACAGAAAACAACTACAACTTTATTACAACAATTGTCGTGCAAAATACAACAACACATATGTTGTGAGTTTGGATACAAATATATACCAAATGTGACTCATGTTCCAACTGTGGACATCACCTCACAATGACACCTTACATAAAGGTATAGTCAAAAACTGTTTTAGAAATTAGAATCTTTGGGAAGTGCTCAAGGAAACCTTCGTACATGGGAGGCCACGCGTCTAGGTTATGATAGATATCATATGGCCACAGAATTATCCTTGGTTGACCCAATAGACCCCAAAGAAAAACGAAAAGATTACTATCATATTCTTCCCAATTGTGAGTCTTCTCTTGACTTATCATTATCTCCACTGTCTCTAATTGAGAATTATACTTCAAACAAACACCAAGATTATATAGGTAGTGCCCATAGATATACTCAGCAAGTGGATGAGCACAACCCTGTCCTATGATGACACGAGGTTGTATGTCATTAGACATCTTGTATGATAGTGACAAAACACCCTTCCAACGTTGGGTTCGCCTCACCCTATTTTCTTCACCAAATATAACTACTAAATGATGACCACCGTTCTATTCCCTTGTTACCCCCGCTCGACCCAGCTACACTCTTATTACCTGAAAGGAATTGTGAAGCAAAAGGGTGAGCACAACTAGCTCAGTAAAGAATATCATGACTAAAGATAAATAAATTATCAATAGTCTTCATCAATAATAAATCAGAGATTTAGAACATATGGTAGATGATAAAAAATTTCAACCATAGTTGCAGCGGAACATGCAATCCATTAGAAGAGTCAAATAGACTATAAAGTCTATTATCTTCTCCATGTTAAAAATCCATCAACAATGTTTTATCCCTGTAACATCAATCAACAATTCTGGTCCACAATCATATGAATAACTCATAATCATAATTGTGACTATAAATTTTTCTTCGCACCCAGGACGAAGAATATTTTCATCACCTGTCTTTACCTGAAACATCAAAGATCATGGTTATACCAAATCACAGTTCCTGTTTATAATCATACTAACAAATCCATCTTTGCACTACGGGCCAAAGATATTCATCAACAAACCATCTTTGCACTACGGGCCAAAGATATTCAACAACAGTTCATCTTTGCACTACAGGCCAAAGATATTCATCAACAGGCCATCTTTGCACTACATGCCAAAGATATTCATCAACAATTCATATTTGCACTACAGGCCAAATATATTCATATCTCAAAGAAATATATAATCATTTCAGAATTTATATAAACAATAATTATAACCATGTTGATCAATTCACCTTTGCACTTAAGCTTAAGATATTCAATTATAAATTCAATGGTCATGATCATACCAGTCACAATTCAACTTTGCACTACAGGCCAAAGAGAACCCTAGTCATGATCATACCAATAATCTACCCATCTTTACACTCCAGTGAAAGAGAATTTCAACATCAGGGTTATAAAAATGTTATATATGATGATAAAATCAATATAATCAATACATAGTTTTAATCTCAAGAGTAATATTCATAACTCAACTATAATTTGGTTAGAAAAAGAAACCAATTTTTATCGTGAATAGTAACTCGTGAATAGTAACCCCGACACAAAAGATAAAAATTTCACAATAAAATCCATACCAATATTTCGGTATAATGATATTGAAAGAATAACATTACTTAAATTTATAAACAATTTATTTTAATTGTTTACACTTTACTAATTAATGCATTTAATCATCATAAAATGCCAACTCTTACAATTTCATCATCAATAACCAAAACCCTCATCAAAAATCTGCATATACCTCATATAGGATTCTCAAGCCATAAAATCCTATTTTCCAATTTTCTTTCTTCACAAAACATATTTAATTCATTTACTCATAACTAGACCATTTTTATGAAAAATACCAAATCAGTTTCAAAAATATTTCTTTTCTGGGATTTAGCATAATATAGTCCCATAGTGAACATATATTTTTCTCAAAATTTTTAAAAGTCATTTACTATTTTTCATATGGTCAAAACAGCCGAATATTTAGACATTTATCAAAAATTATACTTTTGTCCAAAAATTCTGAAATTAACAGAGTATACTTCCATCATATACATGTACTCCCAATAAAAATTTTATCAATTTTGTAGTTAACCACAAGAAATTATAAGCAGTTACTTTTAAAATAGTCATTTCTCATAAAATTCATAACTCTCAATCTATACATCCAAAAATCACCATTTTTGGACACAATCAATAAAACTCATCAAAATATCATTTCAAATTTTTTCCAGAATTTTTGAAGTTCAGAAAAATTACGAAACTGAAAAACATAACAACCTTTAAAATCCCTTACTATCCCTTACTATCCCTTACCTCAAAAGAGCAGTATTTCTGACTGGATATCGGATATGATGCTGAAGGAAACTTGCACTGATGAATAGCAACTCACCAAATATCTAAATACTCACAAAATACACTCAATAATCTAGAGAGAGAAAGAGAGAAAGCTTATGTTTCTGGTGTGATTTTCAATTCTAACTTAGCCCTCTATTTATAGGAAAATTTTGGTAGGTTTGACCTGCAACCTGAAGGCTTTACCTGCTACTATTCCCACCCACCATATTTGAAATATAATTCAGCATATTTCTTCACCAACCACAAGTAGGGCCCACCAATTCTAGAATTTTCCACCAAAATGATTTATAACCTGATTTCCGAATCAGCCACCTCTTAAAATTCATAACAAATCATACGTTCATTTTTAACGGTTCAAAATTTATGGACATATACTCAACTTATATATGTATAACATATCCAAAAATTACCACGATCCAACGGTCGGATTAAAAATTATAACCCCCGCAAAATATCTCAAAAACCCTGATTTTTAATACCTCCATTCCGACAAAAATACTGATAAAAACCTCAACATTAACTCCTTCATTTTTAACCACAAAAATATATCCCTCATTTATATCCACATAATATAAATATTTCCTTATCATATGAATCAATAATTAATTATTCACAAATAATATTACAGAATCACATTTATGACAACCAGGCCGTTCCCAGGAAAGAGGGGGCTTTCCAATAAAGATTTCTCCTTACTAGCGCGCAATTAGATGACCAAACCTCTCCTTAGACAGAACTTTCTAGACATTGCCAATAATGTTATCTAATAATATTATTCAAATAATATGAATTATTGATCTGATAAAGGAAAATACTGTGCAGCAACAATTATTGAAACAAAAATAATATAAAATATCAACGCAGCAATTATTGAATCAATAAAGTAAAATATTGAACAGTAATTACTGTAACAATTATTGAGTAGTGTCTTCTTACGTAAGAATCAATAATTTCAAAAATACTATGCAATACCGTGTGCTACTGTGCCATAACGCGTATTACTGTAATTTAACCACCGGGTATTCCAACAGTGTTAACGGTAACAACTATGCCGTTATTTGTAAAAACTCAAATTTGTCGTTTTCTTCATCCGACAGTTATTCGTTATGGGGCCCACAAATAGCTGCGCCGTCGTACGAATATTCCCCGACAGAAAGAATATTCCACGACCAAACGAATATTCCCCGACAACAATGATTATTTTATAACCACTTGCTTATTTTCAAAAAAATTCACATTTCACCCATAACTTTAAACTTTTATCAATTTAACCATTTACTGAATAGTAATTATAAGAAAAATTGAATACTTTTATTTCATAAAATTCGGGGTCTTACAATCTCCCCTCCTTATGAAATTTCGTCCCCGAAATTTACGTACCTGGTAATTCAAAGAGTTGAGAATACCTTGCTTTCATTTCAGATTCCATCTTCCCTGTCATCATGATTTTTTCATTGCTCATCTCCTGTATTTCAGATATCATTCTAGAATACAGTTTCAAAACAAGGGTTAATTTAACAAATTAACATATCACATAATATCCCGATATTATGACTGACCAACAAATAAGCTTAGGTAGGACACACTAGCGAAGGATTTATTCATCTCTCCCCTCCTAGTTCTATTTTCCGATCTCCGCCAGAGATCATATCCCTAAGCTCTGATACCACCTGTGACGACCCCAAAACAGGTCCATTCCATCCAACCCATTCTGAGTCGCCAAATACATGGTACAGAAAACAACTACAACTTTATTACAACAATTGTCGTGCAAAATACAACAACACATATGTTGTGAGTTTGGATACAAATATATACCAAATGTGACTCATGTTCCAACCGTGGACATCACCTCACAATGACACCTTACATAAAGGTATAGTCAAAAACTGTTTTAGAAATTAGAATCTTTGGGAAGTACTCAAGGAAACCTTTGTACATGGGAGGGCACGCGTCTAGGTTATGATAGATATCATATGGCCACAGAATTATCCTTGGTTGACCCAATAGACCCCAAAGAAAAACGAAAAGATTACTATCATATTCTTCCCAATTGTGAGTCTTCTCTTGACTTATCATTATCTCCACTGTCTCTAATTGAGAATTATACTTCAAACAAACACCAAGATTATATAGGTAGTGTGTAAGACCCCAACTTATTAATGAATAAAATCAAATTTTCTCTAAATATTATTGTGAATAATAAGGGGGTTAATTTGATATAATACTTTGGTTATGGGTGAAATGTGTAAATTTTGCAAAATAAGCAAGTGGTTATAAAATATTTATTTTTGGTCGGTGAATATTCGGTTGGTCGTGGAATATTCTTGCTGTCGGGGAATTCGTACGACGACGCAGCCTTGTGTGGGCCCCATAACGGAAAGCGATTGGATGAAGAAAACGACAATTATAAGTTGTTTATTAATAATGACGTAGTTGTTACCGTTAACACTGTTTAAATACCCGTTGGTTAAAAATACAGTAATAACGCGTGGTTGCATAGTAGCACACGGATTGCACAGTATAGTTGAATTATTGATTCGTACGTAAGAAGGCACTACTCAATAATTGTTACAGTGATTACTGTTCAATATTTTATTTTATTGGTTCAATAATTGCTGCATTGATATTTTATATTATTGTTGTTTCAATAATTATTGCTGCACAGTATTTTTATTTATCAGATCAATAATTCATATTATTTGAATAATATTATTAGATAACATTATTGGCAATGTCTAGAAAGTTCTGTCTAAGGAGAGGTTTGGTCATCTAATTGCGCGCCAGTAAGGAGAAATCCTTATTGGAAAGCCCCCTCTTTCCTGGGAACGGCCTGGTTGTCATAAATGTGATTCTGTAATATTATTTATGAATAATTAATTATTGATTCATATGATAAGGAAATATTTATTTTATGTGGATATAAATGAGGGATATATTTTTGTGGTTAAAAATGAAGGAGTTAATATTGAGGTTTTTATCCATATTTTTGTCGGAATGG
Organism: Panax notoginseng; assembly: GCA_016801055.1. Classification (NCBI taxonomy): domain Eukaryota; kingdom Viridiplantae; phylum Streptophyta; class Magnoliopsida; order Apiales; family Araliaceae; genus Panax; species Panax notoginseng. Next base: position 36,323,884 of record CM029022.1, read on the forward strand.
AGGTATTAAAAATCAGGGTTTTTGAGATATTTTGCGAGGGTTATAATTTTTAATCCGACCGTTGGATCGTGGTAATTTTTGGATATGTTATACATATATAAGTTGAGTATATGCCCACAAATTTTGAACCGTTAAAAATGAACGTATGATTTATTATGAATTTTACAAGATGACTGGTTCAAAAATTGTTGAATTTTCGGAGTTTATCATTTTGATGGAAAATTCTAGAATTGGTGGGCCCCACTTGTGGTTGGTGAAGAAATGTGCTGAATTATATTTCAAATGTGGTAGGTGGGATTAGTAGCAGGTAAAGCCATCAGGTTGCAGGTCAAACCTACCAAAATTTTCCTATAAATAGAGGACTAAGTTAGAATTGAAAATTACACCAGAAACAAGTTTTCTCTCTTTCTCTCTCTAGATTATTGAGTGTATTTTGTGAGTATTTAGATACTTTGAGAGTTTCTATTCATCAGAGCAAGTTTCTTTCAGCCTTATACCGGTATTCCGACCAGAAGTACTGATATTTTGAGGTAAGGGATATTATTTTCTTCTTAATGATATTATTTTCTTCAATATCATTATGCTGAAATATTGATATGAGTTTTTATCAAATTTGGAACTTTTTGTGTCGGGGGTTACTATTCACGTATACGGCACTATTCACGTATACGGCACTATTCACGAATACGGCACTATTTACCGAAAAATAAAATTTTTCCTTTTTGTCCAAGATGTCTATTATGGTTACTATCTTTGATTGTATCCATGTTTTGATCTTTATTTTTGAATTCTGCTTCACAATTGATTATTATGAAGTATTATTGATCTTGGATAAACTGTTATACGAATCCCTACTATTTGTCCTTCTGTCTCATTGGATTCGTTCTCTTTAAGATATTTTTCATCATCCTCAGTCCTAAATGATGATATTACTGAATATCTTTGGCCTGTAGTGCAAAGATGTATAATTACTTGATGAATATCTTTGGCCTGTAGTGCAAAGATGAACAGGTGTTGAGATGAACATGACCGACTGATGATACAAATGAATATCTTTGGCCTGTAGTGCAAAGATGAATATTTGGTTAAAGATGATTATTAATTGATGTTACAGGGATAAAATATTGATGATGGACTTTTAAATCTTAGAAGATAGTAGAATTCTTTCTCTACTTGACTCTTCTAATGGTTTGTTGTTTCCTCTGCACTTGTTGATCTAAAACTTGTTGTCGATTATATTTTATCAGATTTTTCCCTGTTGAAGACTAACGATAATTTGTTGTATATTATCTTAGTCATAATATTCTTTACTGGGCTAGTTGAGCTCACCCTTTTCCTTTTTGTTCCATTTTTCTTCTCAGGAGGTGAGAACATAGCAGGATCTAGTCGGGGTATGGAGTGATGGTTCTAGAAAGATGTATTAGCAGTCCTCACTATTTCTGTAAAATAGTGTTTGAATAATTGTAATGAGGATTTATTTGAGTGTGGATATTGTCTAGAAGACAATATTTGTATTTAAACTCACAGTATGTGTTGTCGTATTTTGCACGACAATTGTATTATTGAAGTTGTAGTTTGTTTTCTGTACCATGTATTTGGCGACTCAGAATGGGTGTTGTATACCTATTCTGGGGGCGTCTCAGTTGGTATCAGAGCTTAGGGATATGATCCCTGGCTGAGATGTGAGACAAGAACTAGGAGGGGAGAGACGGGGAATTCCTTCGCTAGTATGACCTGACTAAGTTTATTTAGTGTTTATTTGGTCGGTCAGAGTATAGGGATAATATATGACATGACTATTAACCCTTGTTTTATGGCAGTATTTAAGAATGGCAGCTGAGAACGTTAATAATGGAGTAAATCAGACCGTGGAGACACCTTTGATCACTACCCAGGGGAACGTGCAACAGGAAGGCAATATTCCTCCTGTAAACAACGTTACCGAGCAAACGATGAATGATGGAATGTTTAGGAGCTTTTTGCAGTTCATGCAAAATCAGACGAGGGAGACTCGTGTGCAGAATACGGGTGGAAATGATAACAACGCGCGGTTTGTCACAGCTAAGCAGTTCAAAGAATTGGGACCACCAGAATTTAAGGGAAAGCCGGATCCGATCATGGCGGAAACGTGGGTCAAGCAAATTACCAAGATATTTGATGTCTTGGGATGCACGGAGGAACAGAAGGTTCCATTCGCCACATTTATGTTCCGCGGTGAGGCAGACTACTGGTGGGAGTCTGTGAAGCGTACCCAGCCTGACGCACTCAACATGTCCTGGGAAACATTTCAAAAACTGTTCAATGACAAGTACTTTCCTGAAAGTATTCGTCATATGAAGGAGGTTGAGTTTATTAGACTGGAACAAAACAACATGACGGTGTCCCAGTACGAGGCGAAATTTGCAGAGTTATCCAGGTTTGCACCTCATTTGGTCAAAAATGAGGAACGAATGACGCGGATGTTTCTGAGAGGTTTAAAACCTGAGATTCGTCAATACCTTATCTCTCATAAATTTTCTCTGTATTCAGACGTTGTCAACAGGGCCCAATTATTAGAGAGAGATAATGAGTATACTCAACCGAGGGACCACAACCAGGGTCATACCGGTGACAGCAATCATCAGAGCGATGATAACCAACGAGGAGGGAAAAATACGAACAAAGGCGGTAACCACTCGGGTGGTCATCGTGGCCATGATAATAGGAGAGGTGAGTCAAGTGGAAATTTCAGAAAGAGGAGATTCAACAATGACGGGAAGACATCAGCACCAGCACCAGCACCAACAACAAATTTTAGGGGAGGAGAACGACCGCCAGTTAGATGTTACAAATGCGGGAAAGAGAGACATATCAGCCCAAACTGTCCACAACAATCCAAGGTGTGTTACAACTGTGGGAAGGAAGGCCACATCGCTCGAGATTGTACTATAGCGAAACCAAGTTCAGCAGGAGTGGTGATTCCAAGGGCTGTCCCGGATAAGGCGAAATCAGCGGTTCCTGGAAGAGCGTTTGTCGTAACTGGCCAAAACGTGAGAAACCCGAACGAGGTGATCACGGGTAAGCTAATCTTGAATTCTTGCGAAGTTTATACTTTACTAGATACCGGTTCTACCCATTCTTTTATCTCTCCTGCTTGTGCTCAACGTTTAAACTTGACTCCGGAGAAATTGGACTTTAACTTATCTGTTGAAACTCCGTTGGGTGAAACCTTCGTTACATCTACAGTTTATAAATCTTGCATGATCCAAGTTGGCACTATCACATTACCTGTTGATCTTATCTCTTTAAAGATACTTGCTTTTGATGTGATTTTAGGAATTGATTGGTTAACCACTCATCATGCTAAAATTGATTGTTTTCGTAAGGTTGTTAGTTTTCATATTCCTAACCAACCTGTCATACGAATTCAAACTACTAAACCACTAAAATCAGTCACTGTCATATCAAGCCACAAAGCTATTCGTTTATTGAAAAACGGATGTCAAGCTTTCTTAGCCCATGTTATGGATTTGAACAAAGACAAGTCAGATTTGAATAATATTTCTATTGTTAGAGAATTTTCCGATGTATTTCCTGAAGAACTTCCCGGTCTACCCCCGGAACGAGAAATTGAATTCTTTATTGACCTTGAACCCGGTACAAAGCCTCAAATATTTCTTCACCCAAAAGGAACTCAACATGCGGCAACGACGTTGGCTTGAGCTGTTGAAAGATTACGATCATACCATCCAATACCATCCTGGAAAAGCAAACGTAGTAGCTGACGCATTGAGTAGAAGATCATATGCGGGTACGAGTGCAATATTTTTAACACAAAGGCCCATTTTGTATGACTTGCAAAGGATGGAGATAGAGATGAAGGCTCCAAGTACCCACATGATGATATCAAATATACGAGTAGAACCGACTTTAATCGATAAAGTTAAAGCTGCTCAAGCTACGGATATAGAGCTGATGCGTATGAAGAAGAAAGTGCAAGAAGGTGCTATTCCAGAAGCAAGAATCGATGAAGAAGGAATACTTCGAGTCAACTCCAGACTTTGTGTTCCTAACGATTTTGACTTGAAGCATAGAATAATGATGGAGGCACACAACACACCGTTTGCAATCCATCCTGGGAGTACCAAAATGTATCACGATCTTCGACATACATTTTGGTGGAGCAATATGAAAAGAGAGATCGCGGAGTTTATCTCGAGGTGTTTAACTTGTCAACGTGTAAAGGCGGAGCATCAAGTGCCAAAGGGTCCATTGCAACCACTTGAGATCCCGAAATGGAAGTGGGAACACATTACTATGGATTTTGTTACAGGTCTTCCCAAGGTTTCTCAAGGCATAGATGCGATTTGGGTTATTGTTGATAGATTAACCAAGTCCGCTCATTTCTTGCCGATACGTGAGACTTATTCCCTTGAACGTCTTGCTAGTATGTACGTGAACGAGATTGTGAGATTGCATGGCATGCCAGTATCCATAGTTTCGGATCGTGACCCAAGATTTACTTCACGATTTTGGGTTAGCTTGCAGAAAGCTATGGGCACGGATTTACGATTCAGTTCAGCATATCATCCTCAAACGGACGGACAATCAGAGAGGACTATTCAAACTCTTGAAGATCTATTAAGACTTTGTGTCTTAGATCTCAAAGGGAGTTGGGATAAGTACCTACCATTGGTGGAATTCTCCTATAACAACAGTTATCAGGCGAGCATAGGTATGGCTCCATTTGAGGCGTTGTATGGAAGAAAATGTCGTTCTCCAGTATGCTGGGACGAGGTGGGTGAAGCAACATTGTTGGGACCAGAATTGGTACGCATTACTACAGAGAAGATCCAAACGATTCGACAACGTATACAAACGGCACAGGATCGACAAAAGAGTTATGCGGATCTTCATCGGAAGGACGTGGAATTTAATATTGGGGATCATGTATTGTTACGTGTTGCACCATGGAAGGGAGTTACAAGATTTGGGAAGAGAGGAAAGCTCAATCCAAGATTTGTTGGTCTATTTGAGATTCTTGAGCGAATAGGAAATGTGGCATATAGACTCGCATTACCTCCAAGCATGTCTCGTGTTCATAATGTTTTTCACATATCTATGCTTCGTAAATATGTTAAAGACCCGAACCACATTATTGAGTTAGAACCAGACGAGATAGCTGAAGATTTAACGTACGAGGAGGTACCTGTTAAGATCTTGGATAGGAAAGAGCATGTCCTACGCACGAAGGTTATACCACAAGTTAAGGTTTTATGGAGAAACCATGCTATTGAAGAAATGACCTGGGAGTTGGAATCAGAAATGAAAGCGAGGTATCCTCACCTTTTTGAAACATCAGGTGCGTACGTCAATTTCGAGGACGAAATTTCATAAGGAGGGGAGGTTGTAAGACCCCAACTTATTAATGAATAAAATCAAATTTTCTCTAAATATTATTGTGAATAATAAGGGGGTTAATTTGATATAATACTTTGGTTATGGGTGAAATGTGCAAATTTTACAAAATAAGCAAGTGGTTATAAAATATTTATTTTTGGTCGGTGAATATTCGGTTGGTCGTGGAATATTCTTGCTGTCGGGGAATATTCGTACGACGACGCAGCCTTGTGTGGGCCCCATAACGGAAAGCGATTGGATGAAGAAAACGACAAGTATAAGTTGTTTATTAATAATGGCGTAGTTGTTACCGTTAACACTTTTTAAATACCCGGTGGTTAAAAATACAGTAATAACGCGTGGTTGCATAGTAGCACACGGATTGCACAGTATAGTTGAATTATTGATTCGTACGTAAGAAGGCACTACTCAATAATTGTTACAGTGATTACTGTTCAATATTTTATTTTATTGGTTCAATAATTGCTGCATTGATATTTTATATTATTGTTGTTTCAATAATTATTGCTACACAGTATTTTCATTTATCAGATCAATAATTCATATTATTTGAATAATATTATTAGATAACATTCTCTTCTATCAGACTTGTCAATAAATCTTTTTGCAAAAGAATCCGACCGTAAGGGGAACAGGTTACAACTAAGCAACGTTATATTGAATGTGCAAATTTTAAACATATTGACATGAAAGATTCTCAAATTTGCAGGTATAAGCTAATTGTTGAAGAATATAGTAAAAAAATCAAATACATTTAAAAGTGCAGCACAATAAGACTTTGAGTGCATGAGGTCTTGGGATCCATTCTTGCCAAAGACAAGAATTTTAAATTTCAGTCGAATATAAGCAAAAACAAACTAAAAATAACTTCAGATATGTGTATATATAAATATATATATATATATATATATATATGTTAGATTTATAAAATGGGCCCAAAGTCTAGTAAATAAAGACATCAAGCTCTCTAACTCAAAATTAATTGGCAATGAAAAGAGTTTTGCCCAAGTTATTATATACTAGACATATTTTCTCAAGGTATTCAATGTGAAACAAGATATATACTCTAACACTCCCCCTCACATGTAACATGGTGTATTGAGGATTGCACGTGGACCCTGATGAATGAAAAGACCCACACAAGATAAGCAAGTCCAGAAGAAGTTAGTCAACAAGAAATCTAGTAAACCATGGGCAACTGTTGGCCCAATTGATAAGTGATACTAGTTAAGAAATTGGTAACTTTGACCCTTAAGAAATGGATTGCACTTGGATAAAAATGAAGGCTAAGAAGAATGTTTAATTAGGCCCAAAGATAGCCCGCCACTCTGATACCACCATGCAGTGTTCTAAAAGGCGGTCGCCTAGGTGCTAGGCCTCCCTGGCGCCTCGCCTAGGCCAAAAAATACCTCCAGAAAATTAGGCAGAGTCTAGGCGAAGAGTTTTCTTTTAAAATAATTTAATAACTACCCAAACCAATCTTGATATATTTATTTTTCTAATGATTTACCATATTCATAATATATATTTTAACATATTAAATCACAACAAGAAGTGAACAAGATCAAGTCAAAATGGATAATTTTATTATAGTTGTAATTTTTTGAACTTGTACCAACTTCTTTGGTCTGTAGTGCAAAGATGAATGATTAACTGATGAATATCTTTGGTCCGTAGTGCAAAGATGAAAAGGTGCTAAGATGAACATGACCGACTGGTGTTACAAATGAATATCTTTGGCCTGTAGTGCAAAGATGAATATTTGATTAAAGATGGTTATTGATTGATGTTACAGAAATAAAATATCGTTGATGGACTTTTAAATCTTAGAAGATAGTAGAATTCATTCTCTACTTGACTCTTCTAATGGTTTGCTGTTTCCGCTGCAGTTGTTGATCTAAAACTTGTTGTCTATTATATTTTATCAGTTTTTTTCCTGTTGAAGACTAACGATAATTTGTTGTATATTATCTTAGTCATAATATTCTTTATTGAGCTAGTTGAGCTTACCCTTTTTCCTTTTTGTTCCATTTTTCTCTAGAGGCAAGAATATAGCGGGAACTAGTTGGGGTGTGGAGTGATGTTTCCAGTCAGTTGTGTTAGCAGTCCTCACTATTTTATAAAATAGTGTTTCAATAATTGTAATGAGGACTTATTTGAGTGTGGATATTGTCTAGAAGACAATATTTGTATTTAAACTCACAGTATTTGTGTTGTCGTATTTTGCACGAATGAAGTTGTATTTGTTTCTGTACCATGTATTTGACGACTCAGAATGGGTGATGTATACCTATTTTGGTGGCGTCACATTCCACGTAAATCTTGTGTTCATACTTTATATTCTTTTATTTATGTTTATATGAGTGTATTTCATGAGTTTGATTTCACAACCATACAATCAATCGTTGGTGCTATTTTGGTCTGTTGTATTGGTGATTTCGTCAGGCGTACAAAATTTGGCGTTAACAGCAAGAATTATAATTCATGAGATCATAATTTTAAGAGTATTAATTTTAGGGTCATATTTATTTGTAAATATTATAATCCTGAGATTATAATTCATGGGATTATAATCCTAAAACTATTAATCATATGATTATAATTCCGAGATTATAATTATAATTTCGAGGCTATTAAGTCATTTAATAATCTCTAATCTAATAATCTCAAGTCTAAATTTAAAAATAAACAAAACACTTGATATTAATGTTCATATTCCAAGTATAATCCTTGCAAACAAACATAGCCCAGGATTATAATCTCATGACTATTAAGTCATTTTATTTTATAATACATAGACTAATAGTTTCAAGTCTAAATTTGAAAACAAACAAGACACTTGGGCTATATTTGTTTACAAGGAATATAATTCCGAGATTATGATTCATGGGATTATAATCTTAAGACTATTAATCCTAGGATTATAATCCTGAAATTATAATTATAATGTCAAGACTATTAAGACATTTTATACTCTCTAGACTAAAGGGGTATTTGATAAAAATTGAATGAATCTGAATCTAAATTAGCTGAATCTGAATTAAAAAATGTGTTTGATAATTAATAGGTCTGAAACATCTTAATGACATAATTTTATTATTTTACCTCTTTGAAAAAAATCAAAATTATAAATTTATTTAATATCTCTTAATATAATATTTAATAATTTTTTTTACTTTATTCAGCTGCTCATTCAGTCAAAAAAAATCTTACTTAGCCATTTAGCTCAATCACCTGACCGATTCAGCCATTCAGACGATTTTTTTTCAAAACAAACGCACTTAATGACTGACCGATTTAACTATTCAGTCATTCAGATGTATTCAATCCTAAACAAATAACCCCTAATAATCTCAAGTCTAAATTTGAAAATAAACAAGACACTTGGAATTAATATATAGTCATATCCCAAGTATAATTCTTGCAAACAAACATAGCATTATGATTAATATTTCTATCATAAGTATAATCTTTACAAACAAACAAAGCCTTAATTAGAGCCAGACTCATGAACAATTTGAGATGTTTACAATTATAATTTGATATATTAATTAATGTGGGTTAGAAGTATAGTCTAATTAATTATCATACTCTAATTGCATTTTACAAAAGCGATTAATACACTGAGAATATTGTAAAGTAAAACATGACAAGATTTGGAGATGAAAAAGTATAAGACACCATAATTGTAATGTTTACACGACAATAATAATATTGTTGATGTGGCCAAAAGAAATAACGTGCATAGATCTGTCATAACAAATTAACAATAGTAATACTATAATTGTACCTAGCAAGGTGTTTGTAGAAAATTATACTTCCTCCATTTTTATAATATATATATATATATATATATATATATATATATATATATATATATATGTAATAATTAAGTTTAACTTCTCTAAATTAATTTAAGATATTTTAAATTTTAAATTTAATGTGATGTATTTAACTTACCTTTTAAGAATAATAAAATTTTAAATTAATTTACTTTAAAAAATTAATAATGATCTTATATTTACTTTTTTTGGTATAAAAAAAATTAATTGAATAAATGTTAAAATGAGACTCAATATATATTATACATAAGTATTTTTTTTAGTCACGTGTCGTTGCCATGTCATCGATTTTCTAACGTGACACTATCAATTAAACGTAATTAGAAAAAAAATAAAAGTTTAATCTCCTAATTGAAAAAATTGAGAAGACAATCTCCAAAGTAGATTTTTTTTTAAAAGTTCAGGGTATTAATTCTTATGTAGGCCTATTATCTAAAACAAAATTAAATTGTACCAGTTTTAAATTTGAGAACATTTTAAGTAAAAAATAAATATTTTTTGCATATTTAGAATGTTAGACGCATATGAATATAATGTGATAGTACAATTTGATATTCCAAAATCTAAGATCCGTATATTTTTATATATAAAGAAAAGTTGGAAGAGCAATTAAAGGGATGAATACTTTCATTATATATGGATCTATCAAATAATACAAATATATTTTGGCTTAGTGGTATATATATATATATATATATATATATATATATATATATATATATATATATATATATATACACACACACACACACAGTTGTGTAGTACACAATCGTTTACGACGACGATTTTTTTGGGCTATAGCGATGGTTCACCCAACCGTCGCTATAGATCAAAAAAGCTATAGCAACGAGTGAACCGTCGCTATAGCCCAAAAAAATCGTCGTCATAGACGACTGTGTACTACACAGCTGTATATATATATTTTTTCTATATATATATATATATATATATATATATATATATATATATATATATATAGTTCAGTTTTCTTCAGCGAACTGAAGGAAGCGAACTAAGAGCGAACCGGCTATAGCGACGGATGCTATAGCATAGAAAGCTATGCTATAACGACGGAAAAAACTGTCGCTATAACCAGTTCGTTCTTAGTTCGCTCCCTTCAGTTCGTTGGAGAAGTGGATTATATATATATATTTAAAAGTTTTCATTTTGTTTCCATAATTTTTGAGTCAATTAATATTACTCTAATTTTACGGACAATCTATATATTAAATAAATATGAGGATTAGCCAAAATCAACTCATCCTATTGTTGACGGGTGTCGGCAAAATGATTTATTTACCTACCATGAATTAATTAAACTATCCGTACGTGTCACATCTTCATCCCTCTCCATAGGCCTACATAATACATAATTTTCAACCAAAGTAGAAATATTGATTATAATTTATAAAATAAAAAGTTTGTTTTTTCTCTTAAAAAAAATCTAATGACCAAAATACCCTTCCTAACAAACTAAAATGTGGATAGTGTGAGCTCAATAATGATCTTGCAAATTGCACAAGTTGCTGGCTGACTTGGGGAATATAATTTCAAGGGGGCGGATTAATTTCTTTAAATTCCAGGGTCTAGAAGATTGGTATCGGACACTATTGGTGGTCAAAGGGGGTATGAAGTTGGGCAGTCTTAACTCTTATGTGAATTAATTTCATTTACTATTTATTTATATTCTCCCTCTGTAATTTAAAATATGTCGTTTATATAATTTTATTTTTTTTAATTATTTTTCATTTTATATAATTTAAAAAAATTAATTACAATTTTTTTAAAATTATTCTTCATGGTAAAATATTATCGATGAGAGAGAATATGAGATAAGTATAGTATAGTAATTATAAGAATTTAAAAATATTATAAATAATTAATACTATTATATTTAATATTATATAATTATTTTTTGTTTGTTAGTGTGTATATGTGTGACCCTTTTTGTCACCGACAGATTGTTTAAGGTTAAGAGAGCTAATATTAAACAAATAGAACAAACAGTAGCAGTGAGTACTATTTATAGTAATAAATAAGTAATAAGGCAAAAATTAAGATAGTGCATTTTGTAAGTTTTACGGAATTTAGTGTAGATATGTCAGTTTGGTTTGAACCTAAAATTAAATTCTGAGTTTTACGGAATTTAATGTAGATCTGTCAGTTTGGTTTGAACTTAAAATTAAATTCTGCCAACTTTTCTCACTCCTCGGAAGCTGTGTTTAGAGGTGAAATAAAAAAGTAACCGCCATCCACGGAATGAATCATGCAAACCTCTTTCTGTTTAATTTATTTACTTGATAGGGAAGAAATGACGAATAATACTATAGACATAAATTATTTTATAAATATTTTATAAATTTTTAATATGATATATTTTACCTCAGTATATTATGTTGGGCCGAAGATTATATTGAAATAATTTATTGATCAATACGCTGAGGTAGAGTATGACACATCAACAATTTATAAAATATTTATAAAATAGTTTGTGTCTATAACATTACTCATAAAAAAGTAACCGCCATCCACGGAATGAATCATGCAAACCTCTTTCTGTTTAATTTATTTACTTGATAGGGAAGAAGTTTCTTGGTAAATAACCCTTCAGTCGGGTTTATGGGCAAAGGCGAAACTAGAGGGTTGGGGGGCAGTTAACCCCGATAGGGAGGCGGTCAGGCGGAAATAGGAGGGGGCGGGGGCACGGGGGCAATAGCAAGCAGGCGCCGCCGCGCCGGCGATCGAGGAGCTCACTGCTCCAGTCTTCAAACTTCTTCTTCTCCGACTGCAATTTTTTTTAATAACATGAAACGACGTCGTTTCATTTAAAAAAATAATTTCTTTTTTGTATTAGGAAATAAGGCTTCTTCAGTACTCTTCAGTTTCGCCTCTGCACATCGTCTCTTCTCAAAGTTCTCTTCCCTCTTCCGTGGCTTCCGCCTCCACTGGTGACTGGACCACTGCTCCTGCCGACTGTCTCTGCCGCCGTCGCCCACCGCTGCCAGGCCCGCCACTGCTCACTCTCTTACTGTCTTATAGGTTTATGATTTTGTTTTTATACTTGTGGTGGATGATGATCAATTTTGTTTTTCTACTTTTTTTTCATGGCTGATTGTTGTGGATTGAAGAATGATAGAAATAGAAGGGGGCGAATGGAATTTGTAGTGGATAAATTATATAAAAGGGAAACAAAAGAATTGTTGGGGACAGTTTTTTTTTCTTCAATATATACGTTTATATATTACTCCATTCGATCCTTAATATAGGTCGTTTTAGGGTTGTGCACAAATATTAAGGTAATGATTGTATATCATTAACTATAATATCAATTGTCTATATTGCCCTTGTATTGAAAGAAGAGATTGTTATTTATTGGACAAAAAATAGTGAGAGAACCAAAATTATATTTAATACTTGGGATAATATTGAAAACTAAACTGTAAGACCCCAAATTTTATGAAATAAAAGTATTCAATTTTTCTTATAATTAATATTCAGTAAATAGTTAAATTGATAAATTTTAAAGTTAAGGGTGATATATGAATTTTTTTTTAAAATACACAAGTGGTTATAAAATATTCATTGTTGTCGGGGAATATTCGTTTGGTCATGGAATATTCTTTCAGTAGGAGAATATTCGTACGACGGCGCAGCCATTTATGGGCCCCATAACAGAATAACTGTTGGATGAAGAAAACGATAAATTTGAGTTTTTACGGCGTAGTTGTTACCGTTAACACTGTTGGAATACCCTGTGGTTGGAATACCCGGTAATACGCGTTATTGCACAGTAGCACACGGTATTGCACAATATTTTTAAAATTATTGATTCTTACGTAAGAAGGCACTACTCAATAATTGTTACAGTAATTACTGTTCAATATTTTATTTTATTGATTCAATAATTGCTACGTTGTAATTTTATATTATTGTTATTCAATAATTGTCACTGCATAGTATTTCCCATTATCAGATCAATAATTCATATTATTTGAATAATATTATTAGATAACATTATTGGCAATGTCCAGAAAGTTCTGTCTAAGGAGAGGTTTGGTCACCTAATTGTGCGCCAGTAAGAAAAAATTCTTATTGGAAAGCCCCCTCTTTCCTGGGAACGGCCTGGTTGTCATAAATGTGATTCTGTAATATTATTTGTAAATAATTAATTATTGATTCATATGATAAGGAAATATTTATTTTATGTGAATATAAATGAGGGATATATTTTTGTGGTTAAAAATGAAGGAGTTAATGTTTAGGTGTTTTATCTGTATTTTTGTCGGAACGGAGGTATATATTAAAAATTAAATTAGGGTTTTTGTGATATTTTGCGAGGGTTATAATTTTTAATCCGACCGTTAGATCGTGGTAATATTTGGATATGTTATACATATATAAGTTGATTATATATCCACAAATTTTGAACCGTTAAAAATGAACGTATGATTTGTTATAAATTTTACGAGATGACTGGTTTAGAAATTGTTGAATTTTTGGAGTTAATCATTTTGGTGGAAAAATTCTAGAATTGGTGGGCCCCACTCTTGGTTGGTGAAAAAATATGCTGTGATTTTTATTCAAATGTGGTGGGTTAGAATAGTAGCAGGTAAAACCATCAGGTTACAGGTTAAGTCTGTTTCGGCGTGCTAACATTTTTCTATAAATAGAGAGCTAAGTTAGAATTGAAAATCACACCAGAATTCATAAGTTTTCTCTCTTTTTCTCTCTAAATTATCGAGTGTATTTTGTGAGTATTTAGATACTTGGTGAGTTGCTATTCATCAGTGCAAGTTTTCTTCAGCGTCATAACCGATATCCAGTCAGAAGTGTTGCTCTATTGAGGTAAGGGATAGTAAGGGATTTTAAGGGTTATTATGTTTTTCAGTTCGTAATTCTTCTGACCTTCAGAAAATTCTGAAAAAAATTTAAATGATATTTTGATGAGTTTTATTGATTGTGTCCAAAAATGGTGATTGTTGGATGTATAGATTAAGAGTTATGAATTTTACGAGAAAAGACTATTTTAAAAGTAATCGCTTATAACTCCTTGTGGTTAACTCCAAAATTGATGAAATTTTTATTGGGAGTACATCTATATAATATTAGTGTACTCTGTGAATTTCAGAATTTTTAGATTAAAGTACAATTTATGATAAAGGTCTAAATATTCGGCGGTTTTGACCATATGAAAAATAGTAAATAAGTTTTAAAAATTCTGAGAAAAATATATGTTCAATATGGGACTATATTCTGCTAAATCCCAAAAAAGAAATATTTTTGAGACTGATTTGGTATTTTTCATAAAAATAGTCTAGTTATGAGTAAATGAATTAAATATGTTATGTGAAGTAAGAAAATTGAAAAATAGGATTTTATGGCTTGAGAATCCTATATGATATGCAGATTTTTGATAAGGGTTTTGGTTATTGGTAATGAAATCTTATGAGTTTGGCATCTTAGGATGATTAAATGCATTATTTAGTAACGTGTAAACAATTAAAATAAATTGTTTATAAGCTTAAGAAATATTATTCTTTCAATATCATTATACCAAAATATTGATATGTATTTTATTGTGAAATTTCTACCTTTTTGTGTCGAGTTTACTATTCATGAGTTACTATTCACGAGTTACTATTCATGAGTTACTATTCACGATAAAATTGGTTTCTTTTTCTGACCAAATTATAGTTGATTTATGAATATTACTCTTGAGATTAAATCTATATGTTGATTATATTGATTTTATTATCATATATAACATTTTTATAACCCTAATGATGATATTTCTCTTTGACTTGAGTGTAAAGATGGGTAGATTTTTGGTATGATCATGACTATGGGTTCCCTTTGGCCAGTAGTGCAAAGTTGAATTGTTGACTGGTATGATCATGACCATTGAATTTATAATTGAATATCTTTAGCTTAAGTGCAAATGTGAATTGATCAACATGGTTATAATTATTGTTTATATAAATTCTGAAGTGATTATATATTTCTTTGAGATATTAATATATCTGGTCTATAGTGCAAATATGAACTGCTGATGAATATATTTGGCATGTAGTGCAAATATGAACTGTTGTTGAATATCTTTGGCCTGTAGTGCAAAGATGACCTGTGGTTGAATATCTTTGGCCAGTAGTGCAAATGTGACGACCCCAAAATAGGTCCATTCCACCCAACCCATTCTGAGTCGTCAAATACATGGTACAGAAAATAACTACAACTTTATTACAATAATTGTCGTGCAAAATACAACAACACATATGCTGTGAGTTTGGATACAAATATATACCAAATGTGACTCATGTTCCAACCGTGGACATCACCTCACAATAACACCTTACATAAAGTTATAGTCAAAAACTGTTTTAGAAATTAGAATCTTTGGGAAGTGCTCAAGAAAACCTTCGTACATGGGAGGCCACGCATCTAGGTTATGATAGATATCATATGGCCACAGAATTATCCTTGGTTGACCCAATAGACCCCAAAGAAAAACGAGAAGATTACTATCATATTCTTCCCAATGGTGAGTCTTCTCTTGACTTATCATTATCTCCACTGTCTCTAATTGAGAATTATACTTCAAACAAACACCAAGATTATATAGGTAGTGCCCATAGATATACTCAGCAAGTGGATGAGCACAACCCTGTCTTATGATGACACGAGGTTGTATGTCATTAGACATCTTGTATGATAGTGACAAAACACCCTTCCAACGTTGGGTTCGCCTCACCCTATTTTCTTCACCAAATATAACTACTAAATGATGACCACCGTTCTATTCCCTTGTTACCCCCGCTCGACCCAGCTACACTCTTATTACCTGAAAGGAATTGTGAACAGAAGGGTGAGCACAACTAGCCCAGTAAAGAATATCATGACTAAAGATAAATAAATTATCAATAGTCTTCATCAATAATAAATCAGAGATTTAGAACATATGGTAGATGATAAAAAAATTCCAACCATAGTTGCAGCGGAACATGCAATCCATTAGAAGAGTCAAATAGACTATAAAGTCTATTATCTTCTCCATGTTAAAAATCCACCAACAATATTTTATCCCTGTAACATCACTCAACAGTTCTGGTCCACAATCATATAAATAACTCATAATCATAATTGTGACTATAAATTTTTCTTCTCATCCAGGACAAAGATAATTTTCATCACTTGTCTTTACCTGAAACATCAAAGATCATGGTTATACCAAATCACAATTCTTGTTCATAATCATACTAATAATTTCATCTTTGTACTACGGGCCAAAGATATTCGTCAACAGTTTATCTTTGCACTACTGGCCAAAGATATTCAACAACAGTTCATCTTTGCACTACAGGCCAAAGATATTCAACAACATATCATCTTTGCACTACAGGCCAAAGATATTCATCAATAGTTCATATTTGCACTACAGGCTAAATATATTCATCAACAGTTCATATTTGCACTACATGCCAAATATATTAATATCTCAAAGAATTATAATCATTTTAGAATTTATATAAACAATAATTATAACCATGTTGATCAATTCACCTTTGCACTTAAGCTTAAGATATTCAATTATAAATTCAATGGTCATGATCATATCAGTCACAATTCAACTTTGCACTACAGGCCAAAGAGAACCCTAGTCATGATCATACCAATAATCTACCCATCTTTACACTCCAGTGAAAGAGAATTTTAACATCAAGGTTATAAAAATGTTATATATAATAGTAAAATCAATATAATCAAAACATCTGGATTTAATCTCAAGAGTAATATTCATAAATCAACTATAATTTGGTTAGAAAAAGAAACCAATTTTTATCGTGAATAGTAACTCGTGAATAGTAACTCATGAATAGTAACTCGTGAATAGTAACTCATAAATAGTAAACTTGACACAAAAAGGTAGAAATTCTACAATAAAATCCATACCAGTATTTCGGTATAATGATATTGAAAGAATAATATTTCTTAAGCTTATAAACAATTTATTTAAATTGTTTACACTTTACTAAATAATGCATTTAATCATTCTAAAATATCAAACTCATAAGATTTTATCACCAATAATCAAAATCCTCATCAAAAATCTGCATATACCTCATATAGGATTCTCAAGCCATAAAATCTTATTTTCCAATTTTCTTACTTCACATAACATATTTAATTCATTTTCTCATAACTAGACTATTTTCATGAAAAATACCAAATCCGTTCCAAAAATATTTCTTTTCTGGGATTTAGCATAATATAGTCCCATAGTGAACATATATTTTTCTAAAAATTTTTAAAAGTCATTTACTATTTTTTATATGGCCAAAATAGCCGAATATTTAGACATTTATCAAAAATTGTACTTTTGTCTAAAAATTCTGAAATTTACAGAGTAAACTTCTATCATATACATGTACTCCCAATAAAAATTTTATCAATTTTGGAGTTAACCACAAGGAATTATAAGCGGTTACTTTTAAAATAGTCTTTTCTCATAAAATTCATAACTCTCAATCTATACATCCAAAAATCACCATTTTTGGGCACAATCAATAAAACTCATCAAAATATCATTTCAAATTTTTCCAGAATTTTTGAAGTTCAGAAAAATTACGAAACTGAAAATCATAACAATCCTTAAAATCCCTTAATATCCCTTACAATCCCTTACAATCCCTTACCTTAAAAGTGCAGCACTTCTGATCGGTATAAGGCTGAAGGAAACTTGCACTGATGAATAACAACTCACCAAGTATTTAAATACTCACAAAATACACTCAATAATCTAGAGAGAGAAAGAGAGAAAGCTTATGTTTCTGGTGTGATTTTCAATTCTAACTTAGCCCTCTATTTATAGGAAAATTTTGGTAGGTTTGACCTGGAACCTGATGGCTTTACCTGCTACTATTCCCACCCACCACATTTGAAATATAATTCAGCACATTTCTTCACCAACCACAAGTGGGGCCCACCAATTTTAGAATTTTCCACCAAAATGATAAACTCCGAAAATTTAACAATTTCTGAACCAGTCATCTCGTAAAATTCATAATAAATCATACGTTTATTTTTAACGGTTCAAAATTTGTGGGCATATACTCAACTTATATATGTATAACATTTCCAAAAATTACCACGATCCAACGGTCGGATTAAAAATTATAACCCCCGCAAAATATCTCAAAAACCCTGATTTTTAATACCTCCATTCCGACAAAAATACGGATAAAAATCTCAACATTAACTCCTTCATTTTTAACCACAAAAATATATCCCTCGTTTATATCCACATAAAATAAATATTTCCTTATCATATGAATCAATAATTAATTATTCACAAATAATATAACAGAATCACATTTATGACAACCAGGCCGTTCCCAGGAAAGAGGGGGCTTTCCAATAAGAATTTTTTCTTACTGGCGCGCAATTAGGTGACCAAACCTCTCCTTAGACAGAACTTTCTAGACATTTCCAATAATGTTATCTAATAATATTATTCAAATAATATGAATTATTGATCTGATAATGGGAAATACTGTGCAGTGACAATTATTGAACAACAATAATATAAAATTTCAACGTAGCAATTATTGAATCAATAAAATAAAATATTGAACAGTAATTACTGTAACAATTATTGAGTAGTGCCTTCTTACGTAAGAATCAATAATTTCAAAAATACTATGCAATACCGTGTGCTACTGTGCAATAACGCGTATTACTGTATTTTAACCACCGGGTATTCCAACAGTGTTAACGGTAACAACTACGTCGTTATTTGTAAAAACTCAAATTTGTCGTTTTCTTCACCCGACAGTTATTCGTTATGGGGCCCACAAATAGCTGCGTCGTCGTACGAATATTCCCCGACAGAAAGAATATTCCACGACCAAACGAATATTCCCCGACAACAATGATTATTTTATAACCACTTGTGTATTTTGAAAAAAAATCATATATCACCCTTAACTTTAACATTTATCAATTTAACCATTTACTGAATAGTAATTATAAGAAAATTTGAATACTTTTATTTCATAAAATTCGGGGTCTTACAGCAAAGATGAATTATTGATGAATATCTTTAGCCAGTAGTGCAAAGATGAATTGTTGATGAATATCTTTGGCCCGTAGTGCAAAGATGACATGTTGTTGAATATCTTTGGCCAGTAGTGCAAAGATGAACAGGTGTTGAGATGAACATGACCAACTGGTGATACAAATAAATATCTTTGACCGTAGTGCAAAGATAAAGTTATTAGTGTGATTATGAACAGGAAATGTGATTTGGTGTAACCATGATCTTTGATGTTTCAGGTAAAGACAAGTGATGAAAATTATCTTTGTCCTGGATGAGAAGAAGAATTTAGAATCATAATTATGATTATGAGTTATTTATATGATTGTGGACCAGAACTGTTGAGTGATGTTACAGGCATAAAACATTGTTGGTGGATTTTTAACATGGAGAAGATAATAGACTTTATAGTCTATTTGACTCTTCTAATGGATTGCTCGTTCCGCTGCAACTATGGTTGAAATTTTTATCATCTACCATATGTTCTAAATCTCTGATTTAATTCTGTTGAAGGCTATTGATAACTTATTTATCTTTAGTCATTATATTCTTTACTGGGCTAGTTGTGCTCACCCTTCTGTTTCACAATTCTTTTCAGGTAATAAGAGTGTAGCTGGGTCGAGCGGGGGTAACAGGGGAATAGAACGGTGGTCATCATTTAGTAGTTATATTTGGTGAATCATTTAGGGTGAAGCGAACCCAACGTTGGAAGGGTGTTTTGTCACTATCATACCAGATGTCTAATGACATACAACCTCGTGTCATCATAAGACAGGATTGTGCTCATCCACTTGCTAAGTATATTTACGAGCACTACCTATATAATCTTGGTGTTTGTTTGAAGTATAATTCTCAATTAGAGACAGTAGAGATAATGATAAGTCAAGAGAAGACTCACCATTGGGAAGAACATGATAGTAATCTTCTCATTTTTCTTTGGGGTCTATTGGGTCAACCAAGGATAATTCTGTGGTCATATGATATCTATCATAACCTAGAAGCATGGTCTCCCATGCACAAAGGTTTTCTTGAGCACTTCCCAAAGATTCTAATTTCTAAAATAATTTTTGACTATACCTTTATGTAAGGTATCATTGTGAGGTGCTGTCCACGATTGGGACATGAGTCACATTTGGTATATATTTGTATCCAAACTCACAGCATATGTGTTGTTGTAGTTTGCTCGACAATTGTTGTAATAAAGTTGTAGTTATTTTCTGTACCATGTATTTGGCGACTTAGAATAGGTTGGATGGAATGGACCTATTTTTGGGTTGTCACATAAACAATTAATGCTTACTTGAAATTCTCAAACGACTTATATTAAGGAATAAAAATATTTCTCTAAAACGACTTATATTAAGGAACAGAGGGAGTATAAGATATTATAAGTATGATGTAAGACCCCAAATTATTAATAAATAAAATTTAATTTCCTCTATTTTTTTATTCTGAAATAGTAAGGGTTGATTTGATTAGTTATGGGTAAAATGCGCAAATATTTTAAATAAGCAAGTGGTTATAAAATATTCATTGTTGTTGGGGAATATTCGCTTGGTCGTGGAATATTCTTACTGTCGGAGAATATTCGTACGACGGCGCAGTCTTTTGTGGGCCCCATAACGGAAAGCGATTAGATGAAGAAAACGACAAAAATAAGTTGTTTATAAATAACGGCGTAGTTGTTACTGTTAATACTGTTGGAATACCCGGTGGTTAAAGCACGGTAATACGCGTTGTTGCACAGTAGCACACGGTATTGCACCAATTATTGATTCTTACGTAAGAAGGCACTACTCAATAATTGTTACAGTAATTACTGTTCAATATTGTATTTTTTTGATTCAATAATTGCTGCGTTGATATTTTATATTACTGTTGTTTTAATAATTGTCACTACACAGTATTTTCTATTTTCGGAATAATAATTCATATTATCTGAATAATATTATTAGATAACATTATTGACAATGTCTAGAAAGTTCTGTCTAAGGAGAGGTTTGGTCATCTAATTGCGCGCCAGTAAGGAGAGATCCTTATTGGAAAGCCCCCTCTTTCTTGGGAACGGCCTGGTTGCTAGTACTGTGATTCTGTAATATTATTTGTGTATAATTAATTATTGATTTATATGATGAGAAAATATTGATTTTATGTGGATATAGATGGAGAAAATTTTTAATGTGACAATTGTTGAAAATTAATATTTTATCTTTTTCTGATAAAATAATTCATTTAAATATATTATTTTAATAATATATTGATGGTGATATTTTTACAATAAATGTGGGATATATGAGTATATGAGGAGGAAGAATATTTTTGTGGCATTAAATGATTAACACATATTTTGTGTGTTGGTGGACACAATTCTTGACCGAAAATTTATTATTGACTGTAAAATCGCCCGTTTGTGGATTTCGGTCAATTTCTGTTTGGAATTTGGAAAAACTTTCTTCTGTAAAGTTGTAGAGAATTGAATTTCCTATAAAAACTCTTGATATTCGAATTTTCTGATAAAAGGGCTATTTATTATGAATTATTGAAGTTCCGAAATAATTGATTTTTGGAAGTTTTATTTATTATTTTGAAGAAAAACATTTTTTGAAATTTAAGTGGGCTAACATGTGATATAAATGGGCTGAGATCAGATGTCTAGAGGTGGGCTAAGGAAAATTTGATAAATATATTATTATTATATTAAATTTTCTACTTTGGTGTTCTAAGCATTTTCCTATAAATAGGGTGTTTAGGTTAGAATTGAAAATCACACCAGAAACACAAGTTTCTCTCTATTTCTCTCTCTATATCGAGCGTATTCTTGTGAGTATTTGATACTTTGAGTGTTGCTATACGGTGCAAGTTTCCTTCAGCACTATATCTAGTATTCCAGTCAGAAGTACCGTCTTTCCGAGGTAAGGGATGTTATTTCTTCTTAAATGATATTATTTTCTTCAATATCATTATGCCGAAGTATTGATCTGAACTTTTTATCAAATTTAGAACTTTTCATGTCGGGGTTACTATTCACGAGTTACTATTCACGAGTTACTATTCACCGAAAAATGAAATTTTCTTCTTTTCGTCCAAAAATATCTATTCTGGATACTAGCTTTGATTGTATCCATGTTTTGATCATTCTTGAATTTTACTCCACTATGATTATTTATGAGGTATTTTTGGACATAGAATAGCTGAAATACGAATCCTTAATATTTATTATTTTGTTTCACTGGATTCGTTTCCTTAAAAATATTTTTCATCATCCTCAGTCCTAAATGATGATATAAATGAATATCTTTGGCCTGTAGTGCAAAGATTAATGATTTCTGATGAATATCTTTGGCCCGTAGTGCAAAGATGAACAGGTGTTGAGGTGAACATGACCAACTGATGAATATCTTTAGCCTGTAGTGCAAAGATGACTATTTGATTCAAGATATTTATTGATTGATATTACAGGGTTAAAATGTTGATGATGAGCTTTTAAATTCATAGATAATCGTAGATTTCATTCTCTACGTAACTTTTCTATGAATTATTATTTTTCGCTGCGAATATTGATTTAAAACTTGTTGTCTATTGTATTCTATTAAATTTTTCCCTGTTGAAGACTAACGATAATTTGTTGTATATTATCTTAGTCATAATATTCTTTACTGGGCTAGTTGAGCTCACCCTTTTCCTTGTTGTTCCATTTTCTTCTCAGGAGGCGAGAATGTAGCAAGTACTAGTCGGGGTATGGAATGAAGGTTCTAGGAAGTTGTTTTAGTAGTCCTCACCATTTTTTTTGTAAAGTATTGTACCAATAATTGTAATGAGGACTTATTTGAGTGTGGATATTGTCTAGATGACAATATTTGTATTTACACTCATAGTTTTTATGTTGTATTAATAAAGTTGTAGTTGTTTCTGTACCATGTTATTGACGACTCAGAATGGGTGTTGTATACCTGTTTTGGGGGCGTCACAGTTGGTATCAGAGCTTAGGGATATGATCTCTGACGGAGATCGGGGAATAGAACTAGGAGGGGAGAGACGAGTAAATCCTTCGCTAGTGTGTCCTACCTAAGCTTATTTGTTGGTCGGTCATAATATAGGGATATTATGTGATTTGTTAATTTGTTAAATTAACCCTTGTTTTATGGCAGTATTTGAGAATGTCGACTGAGAATGTTAACAGTGGAGTAAATGAAACCGTGGAGACACCTGTACTTACCAACGAGGAGAACGTGCAACAGGCTGGCAATGTTCCTCCTGTGAACAACACCACTGAGCAGACGATGAACGATGAGATGTTTAGAAGCTTTTTGCGATTCATGCAAAACCAGACGAAGGAGATTCCTGTTCAAAATATAGGAAGAAACAATGGCAACGCACAGCTGGTCACAGCCAAGCAGTTCAAAGAGTTGGGACCACCAGAATTCTGGGGAAAGCCGGATCCGATTAAGGCGGAGACATGGGTCAAGCCAAGATATTTGATGTCTTGGGATGCACGGAGGAACAGAAGGTTCCATTCGCCACCTTTATGTTCCGTGGCGAGGCAGACTACTGGTGGGAATCTGTGAAGCGTACCCATCCAGCCGCACTCAGTATGTCTTGGGAGACATTTCAGAAACTATTCAATGACAAGTACTTTCCTGAAAGTATTCGTCATATGAAGGAGGTAGAGTTTATTAGACTGGAGCAGAATAACATGACGGTGTCCCAGTACGAGGCGAAGTTTGCAGAGTTGTCCAGTTTTGCACCTCATTTGGTGGAGAATGAGGAACGTATGACGCGGATGTTTCTGAGAGGTTTGAAACCCGGCATACGTCAATATCTCATTTCTCATAAATTTTCTCTCTATTCAGATGTTGTCAACAGGGCTAAATTATTAGAGCGAGATAACGAGTACGGTCAACCGAGGGATCACAACCAGGATCATATCGGTGACAACAGTCATCAGAACTGTGACAACCCCAAAATAGGTCCATTCCATCCAACCCATTCTGAGTCGTCAAATACATGGTACAGAAAATAACTACAACTTTATTACAACAATTGTCGTGCAAAATACAACAACACATATGCTGTGAGTTTGGATACAAATATATACCAAATGTGACGTTGGACACCATCATGTATCAGCACTTCACAAAGGTACCTTACATAAAGGTATAGTCAAAAACTGTTTTAGAAATAAGAATCTTTGGGAAATGCTCAAGGAAACCTTCGTACATGGGAGGCCACGCGTCTAGGTTATGATAGATATCATATGGCCACAGAATTATCCTTGGTTGACCCAATAGACCCCAAAGAAAAACGAGAAGATTACTATCATATTCTTCCCAATGGTGAGTCTTCTCTTGACTTATCATTATCTCCACTGTCTCTAATTGAGAATTATACTTCAAACAAACACCAAGATTATATAGGTAGTGCTCGTATATATACTCAGCAAGTGGATGAGCACATCCCTGTCTTATGATGACACGAGGTTGTATGTCGTTAGACATCTTGTATGATAGTGGCAAACCACCCTTCCAACGTTGGGTACACCTTACCCTATTGGATTCACCAAATATAACTACTAAATGAACTTTTCTATACTGCTTCGGGAGAACATCCACAGCTAGAGACCACTGTTCTATTTCCCCGTTACCCTCGCTCGACCCAGCTACACTCTTATTACCTGAAAGGAATTGTGAAGCAAAAGGGTGAGCACAACTAGCTCAGTAAAGAATATCATGACTAAAGATAATTAAATTATCAATAGCCTTCATCAATAATAAATCAGAGATTTAGAACATATGGTAAATGATAAAAATTTCAACCATAGTTGCAGCGGAACGAGCAATCCATTAGAAGAGTCAAATAGACTATAAAGTCTATTATCTTCTCCATGTTAAAAATCCACCAACAATGTTTTATCCCTGTAACATCAATCAACAGTTCCTTTCCACAATCATATGAATAACTCATAATCATAATTGTGATTCTAAATTTTTCTTCACACCCAGGACGAAGAATATTTTCATCACATGTCTTTACCTGAAACATCAAAGATCATGGTTATACCAAATCACAGTTCCTGTTCATAATCATACTAATAAATCCATCTTTGCACTACGACCAAAGATATTCAACAACAGTTTATCTTTGCACTACGGGCCAAAGATATTCATCAACAGACCATCTTTGCACTACAGGCCAAAGATATTCATCAAATTCATCTTTGCACTACAGGCCAAAGATATTCATCAACAATTCATCTTTGCACTACAGGCCAAAGATATTCCTCAACAATTCATATTTGCACTACAGGCCAAATATATTCATATCTCAAAGAAATATATAATCATTTCAGAATTTATATAAACAATAATTATAACCATGTTGATCAATTCACCTTTGCACTTAAGCTAAAGATATTCAATTATAAATTCAATGGTCATGATCATACCAGTCACAATTCAACTTTGCACTACAGGCCAAAGAGAACCCTAGTCATGATCATACCAATAATCTACCCATCTTTACACTCCAGTGAAAGAGAAATTCAACATCAGGGTTATAAAAATGTTATATATGATAATAAAATCAATATAATCAACATATAGATTTAATCTCAAGAGTAATATTCATAAATCAACTATAATTTGGTTAGAAAAAGAAACCAATTTTGTCGTGAATAGTAACTCGTGAATAGTAACTCATGAATAGTAACTCGTGAATAGTAACACCGACACAAAAAGGTAGAAATTCCACAATAAAATTCATACCAATATTTCGGTATAATGATATTGAAAGAATAACATTTCTTAAGCTTATAAACAATTTATTTAAATTGTTTACACTTTACTAATTAATGCATTTAATCATCATAAAATGCCAACTCTTACAATTTCATCATCAATAACCAAAACCCTCATCAAAAATCTGCATATACCTCATATAGGATTCTCAAGCCATAAAATCCTATTTTCCAATTTTCTTTCTTCACAAAACATATTTAATTCATTTACTCATAACTAGACCATTTTCATGAAAAATACCAAATCAGTTCCAAAAATATTTCTTTTCTGGGATTTAGCATAATATAGTCCCATAGTGAACATATATTTTTCTCAGAATTTTTAAAAGTCATTTACTATTTTTCATATGGCCAAAATAGCCGAATATTTAGACATTTATCAAAAATTGTACTTTTGTCCAAAAATTCTGAAATTCACAGAGTATACTTCTATCATATACATGTACTCCCAATAAAAATTTCATCAATTTTGGAGTTAACCACAAGGAATTATAAGCGGTTACTTTTAAAATAGTCTTTTCTCATAAAATTCATAACTCTCAATCTATACATCCAAAAATCACCATTTTTGGACACAATCAAGAAAACTCATCAAATATCATTTCAAATTTTTCCAGAATTTTTGAAGATCAGAAAAATTACGAAACTGAAAATCATAACAACCCTTAAAATTCCTTACTATCCCTTACTATCCCTTACCTCAAAAGAGCAGTACTTCTGACTGGATATCGGATATGATGCTGAAGGAAACTTGCACTGATGAATAGCAACTCACCAAGTATCTAAATACTCACAAAATACACTCAATAATCTAGAGAGAGAAAGAGAGAAAGCTTATGTTTCTGGTGTGATTTTCAATTCTAACTTAGCCCTCTATTTATAGGAAAATTTTGGTAGGTTTGACCTGCAACCTGATGGCTTTACCTGCTACTATTCCCACCCACCACATTTGAAATATAATTCAGCACATTTCTTCACCAACCACAAGTGGGGCCCACCAATTCTAGAATTTTCCACCAAAATGATAAACTCCGAAAATTCAACAATTTCTGAACCAGTCATCTCGTAAAATTCATAATAAATCATACGTTCATTTTTAACGGTTCAAAATTTGTGGACATATACTCAACTTATATATGTATAACATATCCAAAAATTACCACGATCCAACGGTCGGATTAAAAATTATAACCCCCGCAAAATATCTCAAAAACCCTGATTTTTAATACCTCCATTCCGACAAAAATACGGATAAAAATCTCAACATTAACTCCTTCATTTTTAACCACAAAAATATATCCCTCATTTATATCCACATAAAATAAATATTTCCTTATCATATGAATCAATAATTAATTATTCACAAATAATATTACAGAATCACATTTATGACAACCAGGCCGTTCCCAGGAAAGAGGGGGCTTTCCAATAAGGATTTCTCCTTACTGGCGCGCAATTAGATGACCAAACCTCTCCTTAGACAGAACTTTCTAGACATTGCCAATAATGCTATCTAATAATACTATTCAAATAATATGAATTATTGATCTGATAATGGGAAATACTGTGCAGCAACAATTATTGAACAACAATAATACAAAATTTCAACGTAGCAATTATTGAATCAATAAAATAAAATATTGAACAGTAATTACTGTAACAATTATTGAGTAGTGCCTTCTTACGTAAGAATCAATAATTTCAAAAATACTATGCAATACCGTGTGCTACTGTGCAATAACGCGTATTACTGTATTTTAACCACCGGGTATTCTAACAGTGTTAACGGTAACAACTACGCCGTTATTTGTAAAAACTCAAATTTTTGTCGTTTTCTTCATCCGACAGTTATTCGTTATGGGGCCCACAAATAGCTGCGCCGTCGTACGAATATT
>CM029022.1:36352003-36479548 GCA_016801055.1 Panax notoginseng
TTTATATAAACAATAATTATAACCATGTTGATCAATTCACCTTTGCACTTAAGCTTAAGATATTCAATTATAAATTCAATGGTCATGATCATATCAGTCACAATTCAACTTTGCACTACAGGCCAAAGAGATCCCTAGTCATGATCATACCAATAATCTACCCATCTTTACACTCCAGTGAAAGAGATTTTAACATCAAGGTTATAAAAATGTTATATATAATAGTAAAAATCAATATAATCAAAACATCTGGATTTAATCTCAAGAGTAATATTCATAAATCAACTATAATTTGGTTAGAAAAAGAAACCAAATTTTTATCGTGAATAGTAACTCGTGAATAGTAACTCATGAATAGTAACTCGTGAATGTAACTCATAAATAGTAAACTTGACACAAAAAGGTAGAAATTCTACAATAAAATCCATACCAGTATTTCGGTATAATGATATTGAAAGAATAATATTTCTTAAGCTTATAAACAATTTATTTAAATTGTTTACACTTTACTAAATAATGCATTTAATCATTCTAAAATATCAAACTCATAAGATTTTATCACCAATAATCAAAATCCTCATCAAAAATCTGCATATACCTCATATAGGATTCTCAAGCCATAAAATCTTATTTTCCAATTTTCTTACTTCACATAAACATATTTAATTTCATTTTCTCATAACTAGACTATTTTTCATGAAAAATACCAAATCCGTTCAAAAATATTTTTTTCTGGGATTTAGCATAATATAGTCCCATAGTGAACATATATTTTTCTAAAAATTTTTAAAAGTCATTTACTATTTTTTATATGGCCAAAATAGCCGAATATTTAGACATTTATCAAAAATTGTACTTTTGTCTAAAAATTCTGAAATTTACAGAGTAAACTTCTATCATATTACATGTACTCCCAATAAAAATTTTATCAAATTTTGGAGTTAACCACAAGGAATTATAAGCGGTTACTTTTAAAAATCGTCTTTTCTCATAAAATTCATAACTCTCAATCTATACATCCCAAAAATCACCATTTTTGGGCACAATCAATATAAAAATCTCAAATATCATTTCAAATTTTTCCAGAATTTTTGAAGTTCAGAAAAATTACGAAACTGAAAATCATAACAATCCTTAAAATCCCTTAATATCCCTTACAATCCCTTACAATCCCTTACCTTAAAAGTGCAGCACTTCTGATCGGTATAGGCTGAAGGAAACTTGCACTGATGAATAACAACTCACCAGTATTTTAAATACTCACAAAATACACTCAATAATCTAGAGAGAGAAAGAGAGAAGCTTATGTTTCTGGTGGTGATTTTCAATTCAAACTTAGCCCTCTATTTATAGGAAAATTTTGGTAGGTTTGACCTGGAACCTGATGGCTTTACCTGCTACTATTCCCACCCACCACATTTGAAATATAATTCAGCACATTTCTTCACCAACCACAAGTGGGGCCCACCAATTTTAGAATTTTCCACCAAAATGATAAACTCCGAAAATTTAACAATTTCTGAACCAGTCATCTCGTAAAATTTCATAATAAATCATACGTTTATTTTTTAACGGTTCAAAATTTGTGGGCATATACTCAACTTATATATGTATACATTTCCAAAAATTACCACGATCCAACGGTCGGATTAAAAATTATAACCCCCGCAAAAAATATCTCAAAAACCCTGATTTTTAATACCTCCATTCCGACAAAAATACGGATAAAAATCTCAACCATTAACTCCTTCATTTTTAACACCAAAAATAAATCCCTCGTTTATATCCACATAAAATAAATATTTCCTTATCATATGAATCAATAATTAATTATTCACAAATAATATAACAGAATCACATTTATGACAAACCAGGCCGTTCCCAGGAAAGAGGGGGCTTTCCAATAAGAATTTTTTCTTACTGGCGCGCAATTAGGTGACCAAACCTCTCCTTAGACAGAACTTTCTAGACATTTCCAAATGTTATCTAATAATATTATTCAAATAATATGAATTATTGATCTGATAATGGGAAATACTGTGCAGTGACAATTATTGAACAACAATAATATAAAATTTCAAACGTATAGCAATTATTGAATCAATAAAATAAAATATTGAACAGTAATTACTGTAACAATTATTGAGTAGTGCCTTCTTACGTAAGAATCAATAATTTCAAAAATACTATGCATACCGTGTGCTACTTGTGCAATAACGCGTATTACTGTATTTTAACCACCGGGTATTCCAACAGTGTGTTAACGGGTAACAAACTACGTCGTTATTTGTAAAAACTCAAATTTGTCGTTTTCTTCACCCGACAGTTATTCGTTATGGGGCCCACAAATAGCTGCGTCGTCGTACGAATATTCCCCGACAGAAAGAATATTCCACGACCAAACGAATTATTCCCCGACAACAATGATTATTTTATAACCATTGTGTATTTTGAAAAAAAAATCATATATCACCCTTAACTTTAACATTTATCAATTTAACCATTTACTGAATAGTAATTATAAGAAAATTTGAATACTTTTATTTCATAAAATTCGGGGTCTTACAGCAAAGATGAATTATTGATGAATATCTTAGCCAGTAGTGCAAAGATGAATTGTTGATGATATCTTTGGCCCGTAGTGCAAAGATGACATGTTGTTGAATATCTTTGGCCAGTAGTGCAAAGATGAACAGGTGTTGAGATGAACATGACCAACTGGTGATACAAATAAATATCTTTGACCGTAGTGCAAGATAAAGTTATTAGTGTGATTATGAACAGGAAAATGTGATTTGGTGTAACCATGATCTTTGATGTTTCAGGTAAAGACAAGTGATGAAAATTATCTTTGTCCTGGATGAGAGAAGAATTTAGAATATAATTATGATTATGATTATTTATATGATGTGGACCAGAACTGTTGAGTGATGTTACAGGCATAAAACATTGTTGGTGGATTTTTAACATGGAGAAGATAATAGACTTTATAGTCTATTTGACTCTTTCTAATGGATTGCTCGTTCCGCTGCAACTATGGTTGAAAATTTTTATCATCTACCATATGTTCTAAATCTCTGATTTAATTCTGTTGAAGGCTATTGATAACTTATTTATCTTTAGTCATTATATTCTTTACTGGGCTTGTTGTGCTCACCCTTCTGTTTCACAATTCTTTTCAGGTAATAAGATGTAGCTGGGTCGAGCGGGGGTAACAGGGGAAATAGAACGGTGGTCATCATTTAGTAGTTATATTTGGTGAATCATTTAGGGTGAAGCGAACCCAACGTTGGAAGGGTGTTTTGTCACTATCATACCAGATGTCTAATGACATACAACCTCGTGTCATCATAAGACAGGATTGTGCTCATCCACTTGCTAAGTATATTTACGAGCACTACCTATATAATCTTGGTGTTTGTTTGAAGTATAATTCTCAATTAGAGACAGTAGAGATAATGATAAGTCAAGAGAAGACTCACCATTGGGAAGAACATGATAGTAATCTTCTCATTTTTCTTTGGGGTCTATTGGGTCAACCAAGGATAATTCTGTGGTCATATGATATTATCATAACCTAGAAGCATGGTCTCCATGCACAAAGGTTTTCTTGAGCACTTCCCAAAGATTTCTAATTTCTAAAATAATTTTTGACTATACCTTTATGTAAGGTATCATTGTGAGGTGCTTCCACGATTGGGACATGAGTCACATTTGGTATATATTTGTATTCCAAACTCACAGCATATGTGTTGTTGTAGTTTGCTCGACAATTGTTGTAATAAAGTTGTAGTTATTTTCTGTACCATGTATTTGGCGACTTAGAATAGGTTGGATGGAATGGACCTATTTTTGGGTTGTCACATAAACAATTAATGCTTACTTGAAATCTCAAACGACTTATATTAAGGAATAAAATATTTCTCTAAACGACTTATATTAAGGAACAGAGGGGTATAAGATATTTAAGTATGATGTAAGACCCAAATTATTAATAAATACAATTTAATTTCCTCTATTTTTTTTATTCTTGAAATAGTAAGGGTTGATTTGATTAGTTATGGGTGTAAAATGCGCAAATATTTTAAATAAGCAAGTGGTTATAAAATATTCATTGTTGTTGGGGAATATTCGCTTGGTCGTGGACTTTCTTACTGTCGGAGAATATTCGTACGACGGCGCATAGTCTTTTGTGGGCCCCATAACGGAAAGCGAATAGATGAAGAAAACAAAAAAATGACAAAAATAGTGTTTATAAATAACGGCGTAGTTGTTACTGTTAATACTGTTGGAATACCCGGTGGTTAAAGCACGGTAATACGCGTTGTTGCACAGTAGCACACGGTATTGCACCAATTATTGATTCTTACGTAAGAAGGCACTACTCAATAATTGTTACAGTAATTACTGTTCAATATTGTATTTTTTTGATTCAATAATTGCTGCGTTGATATTTTATATTACTGTTGTTTTAATAATTGTCACTACACAGTATTTTCTATTTTCGGAATAATAATTCATATTATCTGAATAATATTATTAGATAACATTATTGACAATGTCTAGAAGTTCTGTCTAAGGAGAGGTTTGGTCATCTAATTGCGCGCCAGGTAAGGGAGATCCTTATGGAAAGCCCCCTCTTTCTTGGGAACGGCCTGGTTGCTAGTACTGTGATTCTGTAATATTATTTGTGTATAATTAATTATTGATTTATATGATGAGAAAATATTGATTTTATGTGGATATAGATGGAGAAAATTTTTTAATGTGACAATTGTTGAAATTAATATTTTATCTTTTTCTGATAAAATAATTCATTTAAATATATTCTTTTAATAATATATTGATGGTGATATTTTTACAATAAATGTGGGATATATGAGTATATGAGGAGGAAAGAATATTTTTGTGGCATTAAATGATTAACACATATTTTGTGTGTTGGTGGACACAATTCTTGACCGAAAATTTATTATTGACTGTAAAATCGCCCGTTTGTGGATTTCGGTCAATTTCTGTTTGGAATTTGGAAAAACTTTCTTCTGTAAAGTTGTAGAGAATTGAATTTCTATAAAAACTCTTGATATTCGAATTTTCTGATAAAAGGGCTATTTATTATGAATTATTGAAGTTCCGAAATAATTGATTTTTGGAAGTTTTATTTATTATTTTGAAGAAAAACATTTTTTGAAATTTAAGTGGGCTAACATGTGATTATAAATGGGCTGAGATCAGTGTCTAGAGGTGGGCTAAGGGAAAATTTGATAATATATTATTATTATATTAAATTTTTCTACTTTGGTGTTCTAAGCATTTTTCCTATAAATAGGGTGTTTAGGTTAGAATTGAAAATCACACCAGAAACACAAGTTTCTCTCTATTTCTCTCTCTATATCGAGCGTATTCTTGTGAGTATTTGATACTTTGAGTGTTGCTATACGGTTGCAAGTTTTCCTTCAGCACTATATCTAGTATTCCAGTCAGAAGTACCGTCTTTCCGAGGTGGTAAGGGATGTTATTTCTTCTTAAATGATATTATTTTCTTCAATATCATTATGCCGAAGTATTGATCTGAACTTTTATCAAATTTAGAACTTTTCATGTCGGGGTTACTATTTCACGAGTTACTATTCACGAGTTAATATTCACCGAAAAATGAAATTTTCTTCTTTTCGTCAAAAAATATCTATTCTGGATACTAGCTTTGATTGTATCCATGTTTTGATCATTCTTGAATTTTACTCCACTATGATTATTTATGAGGTATTTTTGGACATAGAATAGCTGAAATACGAATCCTTAATATTTATTATTTTGTTTCACGGATTCGTTTCCTTTAAAAAATATTTTTCATCATCCTCAGTCCTAAATGATGATATAAATGAATATCTGGCCTGTAGTGCAAAGATTAATGATTTCTGATGAATATCTTTGGCCCGTAGTGCAAAGATGAACAGGTGTGAGGTGAACATGACCAACTGATGAATATCTTTAGTGTAGTGCAAAGATGACTATTTGATTCAGATATTTATTGATTGATATTACAGGGTTTAAAATGTTGATGATGAGCTTTTAAATTCATAGATAATCGTAGATTTCATTCTCTACGTAACTTTTCTATGAATTATTATTTTTCGCTGCGAATATTGATTTTTTAAAACTTGTTGTCTATTGTATTCTATAAATTTTTCCCTGTTGAAGACTAACGATAATTTGTTGTATATTATCTTAGTCATAATATTCTTTACTGGGCTAGTTGAGCTCACCCTTTTCCTTGTTGTTCCATTTTCTTCTCAGGAGGCGGAGAATGTAGCAAGTACTAGTCGGGGTATGGAATGAAGGTTCTAGGAAGTTGTTTTAGTAGTCCTCACCATTTTTTTTGTAAAGTATTGTACCAATAATTGTAATGAGGACTTATTTGAGTGTGGATATTGTCTAGATGACATTATTTGTATTTACACTCATAGTTTTTATGTTGTATTAATAAAGTTGTAGTTGTTTCTGTACCATGTTATTGACGACTCAGAAGGGGTGTTGTATACCTGTTTTGGGGGGCGTCACAGTTGTTATCAGAGCTTAGGGATATGATCTTGACGGAGATCGGGGAATAGAACTAGGAGGGGAGAGACGAGTAAATCCTTCGCTAGTGTGTCCTACCTAAGCTTATTGTTGGTCGGTCATAATATAGGGATTTATGTGATTTGTTAATTTGTTTTAAATTAACCCTTGTTTTATGGCAGTATTTGAGAATGTCGACTGAGAATGTTACAGTGGAGTAAATGAAACCGTGGAGACACCTTTACTTACCAAAGAGGAGAACGTGCAACAGGCTGGCAATGTTCCACCCTGTGAACAACACCACTGAGCAGCAGACGATGAACGATGAGATGTTTAGAAGCTTTTTGCGATTCATGCAAAAACAGACGAAGGAGATTCCTGTCCAAAATAGGAAGAAACATGGCAACGCACAGCTGGTCACAGCCAAGCAGTTCAAAAGAGTTGGGACCACCAGAATTCTGGGGAAAGCCGGATCCGATTCGGCGGAGACATGGGTCAAGCCAAGATATTTGATGTCTTGGGATGCACGGAGGAACAGAAGGTTCCATTCGCCACCTTTATGTTCCGTGGGCGAGGCAGACTACTGGTGGGAATCTGTGAAGCGTACCCATCCAGCCGCACTCAGTATGTCTTGGGAGACATTTCAGAAACTATTCAATGACAGTACTTTCCTGAAAGTATTCGTCATATGAAGGAGGTAGAGTTTATTAGACTGGAGCAGAATAACATGACGGTGTCCCAGTACGAGGCGAAGTTTGCAGAGTTGTCCAGTTTTGCACCTCATTTGGTGGAGAATGAGGAACGTATGACGCGGATGTTTCTGCCGAGAGGTTTGAAACCCGGGGCATACGTCAAATATCTCATTTCTCATAAATTTTCTCTCTATTCAGATGTTGTCAACAGGGCTAAATTCTTAGAGCGAGATAACGAGTACGGTCAACCGAGGGATCACAACCAGGATCATATCGGTGACAACAGTCATCAGAACTGTGACAACCCCAAAATAGGTCCATTCCATCAACCCATTCTGAGTCGTCAAATACATGGTACAGAAAATAATACAACTTTATTAAACAATTGTCGTCGTGCAAAATACAACAACACATATGCTGTGAGTTTGGATACAAATATATACCAACTGTGACGTTGGACACCATCATGTATCAGCACTTCACAAAGGTAACCTTACATAAAGGTATAGTCAAAAACTGTTTTAGAAATAAGAATCTTTGGGAAATGCTCAAGGAAACTTCGTACATGGGAGGCCACGCGTCTAGGTTATGATAGATATCATTGGGCCACAGAATTATCCTTGGTTGACCCACAATAGACCCCAAAGAAAAACGAGAAGATTATCTCATTTTCTTCCCAATGGTGAGTCTTTCTCTTGACTTATCATTATCTCCACTGTCTTCAAATTGAGAATTATACTTCAAACAAACACCAAGATTATATAGGTAGTGCTCGTATATATACTCAGCAAGGTGGAGTGTCATCAAATGAGCACATCCCAGTTTATGATGACACGAGGTTGTTTGTCGTTAGACATCTTGTATGATAGTGGCAAACCACCCCTTCCAAAGCTTGGGTACTCCCTTACCCTATTGGATTCACCAAATATAATACTAAATTGAACTTTTCTATACTGCTTGCTTCGGAGAACATCCACAGCTAGAGGAGACCACTGTTCTATTTCCCCGTTACCCTCGCTCGACCCAGCTACACTCTTATTACCTGAAAGGAATTGTGAAGCAAAAGGGTGAGCACAACTAGCCCAGTAAATAATATCATTGACTAAAGATAATTAAATTATCAGTAGCCTTCATCAATAATAAATCAGAGATTTAGAACATATGGTAAATGATAAAAATTTCAACCATAGTTTGCAGCGGAACGAGCAATCCATTGAAGAGTCAAATAGACTATAAAGTCTATTATTTCTCCATTCCCATGTTAAAAATCCACCACAATGTTTTAATCCCTGTAACATCAATCAACAGTTCCTTTCCACAATCATATGAATAACTCATAATCATAATTTGATTCTAAATTTTTCTTTCACACCCAGGACGAAGATATTTTCATCACATGTCTTTACCTGAAAAATCAAAGATCATGGTTATACCAAATCACAGTTCCTGTTCATATCATACTAATAAATCCATCTTTGCACTACGACCAAAGATATTCAACAACAGTTTATCTTTGCACTACGGGAAAAGATATTCATCAACAGACCATCTTTGCACTACAGGCCAAAGATATTCATCTACAATTCATCTTTGCACTACAGGCCAAAGATATTCCTCTACAATTCATCTTTGCACTACAGGCCAAAGATATTCCTCAACAATTCATATTTGCACTACATGCCAAATTATATTATATCTCAAAGAAATATATAATCATTCAGAATTTTATACACCATAATTATAACCATGTTAATCAATTCATCTTTACACTTAAGCTAAAGAATTCAATTGTAAATTCAATGGTCATGATCATACCAGTCACAATTCAACTTTGCACTACAGGCCAAAAGAGAACCTAGTCATGATCATACCAATAATCTACCCATCTTTACACTCCAGTGTGAAAGAGAAATTCAACGTCAGAGTTATAAAAATGTTATATATGATAATTAAAAATCAATATAATCAACATATAGATTTAATCTCAAGAGTAATATTCATAAATCAACTATAATTTGGTTAGAAAAAGAAACCAATTTTGTCGTGAATAGTAACTCGTGAATAGTAACTCATGAATAGTAATCGTGAATAGTAACACCGACTCAAAAAGGTAGAAATTCCACAATAAAATTCATACCAATACTTCGGTAATAATGATATTTGAAAGAATAACATTTCTTAAGCTTATAAAACAATTTATTTAAATTGTTTTACACTTTACTAATTAATGCATTTAATCATCATAAAATGCCAACTCTTATAATTTCATCATCAATAACAAAACCCTCATCAAAAATCTGCATATACCTCATATAGGATTTCTCAAGCCATAAAATCTATTTTCCAATTTTCTTTCTTCACAAAACTTATTTAATTATTTACTCATAGCTAGACTATTTCATGAAAAATACCAAATCAGTTCCAAAAATATTTCTTTTCTGGGATTTAGCATAATATAGTCCCATAGTGAACATATATTTTTCTCAGAATTTTTTAAAGTCATTTACTATTTTTCATATGGTCAAAACAGCCGAATATTTAGACATTTATCAAAAATTATACTTTTGTCCAAAATTCTGAAATTCACAGAGTATACTCCTATCATTTACATGTACTCCCAATAAAATTTCATCAATTTTAGAGTTAACCACAAGGAAATTATAAGCGATTACTTTTAAAATAGTCTTTTCTCATAAAATTCACAACTCTCAATCTATACATCCAAAAATCACCATTTTTGGACACAATCAAGAAAACTCATCAAATTATCATTTCAAATTTTTCCAGAATTTTTGAAGATCAGAAAAATTACGAAACTGAAAATCATAACAACCCTTAAAATTCCTTACTATCCCTTACTATCCCTTACCTCAAAAGAGCAGTACTTCTGGCTGGATATGGATATGATGCTGAAGGAAACTTGCACTGATGAATAGCAACTCACCAAGTATCTAAATACTCACAAAATACACTCAATATTCTAGAGAGAGAAAGAGAGAAAGCTTATGTTTCTGGTGTGATTTTCAATTCTAACTTAGCCCTCTATTTATAGGAAATTTTGGTAGGTTTGACCTGCAACCTGATGGCTTTACCTGCTACTATTCCCACCTACCACATTTGAAATATAATTCAGCACATTTCTTCACCAACACAAGTGGGGCCCACCAATTCTAGAATTTTCCACCAAATGATAAACTCCGAAAATTCAACAATTTCTGAACCAGTCATCTCGTAAAATTCATAATTAAATCATACGTTCATTTTTACGGTTCAAAATTTGTGGACATATACTCAACTTATATATGTTAACATATCCAAATATTACACGATCCAACGGTCGGATTAAAAATTATAACACCCGCAATATTTCTCAAAAAACCCTGATTTTTAATACCTCCATTCCGACAAAAATACGGATAAAAATCTCAACATTAACTCCTTCATTTTTTATCCACAAAAATATATCCTCATTTATATCCACATAATATAAATATTTCCTTATCATATGAATCAATAATTAAATTATTAACAAATAATATTACAGAATCACATTTATGACAACCAGGCCGTTCCAGGAAAGAGGGGGCTTTCAATAAGGATTTCTCCTTACTGGCGCGCAATTAGATGACCAAACCTCTCTTAGACAGAACTTTCTAGACATTGCCAATAATGCTATCTAATAATACTATTCAAAATAATATGAATTATTGATCTGATAATGGGAAATACTGTGCCAGCAACAATTATTGAACAACAATAATACAAAATTTCAACGTAGCAATTATTGAATCAATAAAATTCAATATTGAACAGTATTACTGTAACAATTATTGAGTAGTGCCTTCTTACGTAAGAATCAATAATTTCAAAAATACTATGCAATACCGTGTGCTACTGTGCAATAACGCGTATTACTGTATTTTAACCACCGGGTATTCTAACAGTGTTAACGGTAACAACTACGCCGTTATTTGTAAAAACTTAAATTTTTGTCGTTATCGTCATGACAGTTATTCGTTTTTATGGGCCACAAATAGCTACGCGTCGTACGAATATTCTCCGACAGAAAGAATATTCTACGGACCAAACGAATATTCCCCGACAACAATGATTATTTTATAACCACTTGCTTATTTTGAAAAAAAATATTCACATTTCCACCCATAACTTTAAACTTTTATCAATTTAACCATTTACTGAATAGTAATTATAAGAAAAATTGAATACTTTTATTTCATAAAATTCGGGGTCTTACAAGAACAATGATAACCAGCGGAGAAAGAAAAATTCAGACAAGAACGGCAACCACTCTAGTGGTAATCGTGGCTATGATAATAGAAGAAGCGAGTCGGGAGGAGATTTTAAAAAGAGGAGATTCAACAATGACAATACGAAGACGTCAGCACCAGTAGCAACTGGTTCCAAGGGAGGAGAACGACCACCGGTCATATGCTATAAATGTGGAAAAGAGGGACATATTAGCCCAAACTGTCCACAACAGTTCAAGGTATGCTATAATTGTGGAAAGGAAGGACATATCGCTCGAGATTGTACGGTAGCAAAACCAAGTTCAGCGGGGACGGTGACTCAAAAGGCTGTCCCAGAAAAGTCAAAGTCAACGGTTCCTGGAAGAGCGTTTGTCGTGACTGGTCAACATGCGAGGAACCCAAACGAGGTGATCACGGGTAAGCTAATCATAAATTCATGTGAACTTTATACCTTACTAGATACCGGTGCTACCCATTCATTTATTTCTTCTACTTGTGCTCAACGTTTAAACTTGACTCCGGAGAAATTAGACTTTGATTTATCTGTGGAGACTCCGTTAGGGGAAACTTTTATCACATCCACTGTTTATAAATCTTGTTTGATCCAAGTTGGTACCATCACCTTACCTGTTGACCTTATCTCTTTAAAGATACTTGCATTTGACGTGATTTTAGGAATTGATTGGTTAACTACTCATCATGCCAAAATTGATTGTTTTCGTAAGGTGATTAGTTTTCATATTCCTAATCAACCTGTTGTTCGAATTCAAGCAACAAAGCCATTAAAATCAATCACTGTCATATCAAGTCATAAAGCCATTCGTTTATTGAAAAACGGATGTCAAGCTTTCTTAGCCCATGTTATGGATTTAAATAAAGACACGTCAAATTTGAATAATATTCCTGTTGTTAGTAACTTTCCTGACGTATTTCCTGAATAACTTTCCGGTCTACCCCCGGAACGTGAAATTGAATTCTTTATTGATCTTGAACCTGGTACAAAGCCTATTTCTAAAACCCCATATCGAATGGCTCCTATTGAACTTCAGGAGTTAAAAGTCCAACTACAAGAGTTGTTGGACATCGGCTTCATTCGTCCTAGTACATCTCCTTGGGGTGCTCCTGTTTTATTTGTAAAGAAGAAAGACGGGAGTATGCGACTTTGTATCGATTACCGGGAATTAAACCATGTCACTATCAAGAATAGGTATCCGCTACCTCGTATTGATGACCTGTTTGACCAGTTACAAGGAGCACAATTCTTTTCAAAAATCGATCTTCGTTCTGGATATCATCAGCTGAAGGTTAAAACTGAGGATATTCCGAAGACTGCCTTTAGAACTCGGTACGGACATTATGAATTCTTAGTCATGTCTTTTGGATTGACTAATGCTCCTGCGGCTTTCATGGATATGATGAACCGAGTATTCAAGGATTATTTGGATCAGTTCGTTGTTGTCTTTATTGATGACATCCTCATATATTCCAAAAGCCGTGAAGATCATGAGCACCATTTAAAGCTGGTACTCCAACGGCTGCGTGAAAATAAGTTATATGCTAAGTTGAAGAAATGTGAGTTCTGGCTTGAGGAAGTAGCATTCCTAGGGCACGTGGTGTCGTATCTGTGGACCCGGCGAAGATTGAAGCAATACAAAGCTGGGAGCAACCGAAGACGGTGACCGATGTACGTAGCTTTCTAGGCTTAGCTGGTTATTATCGGAGATTCATAGAAGGGTTTTCTCGAATCGCTACCTCGTTAACTCAGCTGACTCGGAAGGATATCAAATTCGTATGGAGCGAAGAATGCGAGAAGAGTTTCCAAGAGCTTAAGAGGAGACTCATTTCGGCACCTGTTCTGACAATACCATCTGGTTCGGATGGATTTGTTATCTACAGCGATGCTTTAGGCA
Organism: Panax notoginseng; assembly: GCA_016801055.1. Classification (NCBI taxonomy): domain Eukaryota; kingdom Viridiplantae; phylum Streptophyta; class Magnoliopsida; order Apiales; family Araliaceae; genus Panax; species Panax notoginseng. Next base: position 36,365,432 of record CM029022.1, read on the forward strand.
AAGGGTTAGGATGTGTTCTCATGCAACGTGGGAAAGTCATAGCCTATGCATCGCGACAACTTAAAGAATATGAGAGGAATTATCCTACTCATGATCTAGAGTTGGCAGCAGTTGTTTTCGCGCTAAAGATCTGGAGGCACTATCTATATGGGGAGAAAGTGGAGATATATTCAGACCATAAAAGCCTCAAATATTTCTTCACTCAAAAAGAACTCAACATGCGGCAACGACGTTGGCTCGAGCTGTTGAAAGATTACGACCACACTATTCAATACCATCCTGGAAAAGCAAACGTGGTAGCTGACGCGTTGAGTAGAAGATCATATGCAGGAACGAGTGTGATGATGTCAAGTATACGCGTAGAACCAACTTTAATCGATAAAGTTAAAGTTACTCAAGCTACAGACCCGGAGCTGATGCGTATGAAGAAGAAAGTGCAAGAAGGTGCTATTCCAGAAGCAAGAATCGATGAAGAAAGAATACTTCGAGTCCACTCCAGACTTTGTATTCCTAACGATTCTGATTTGAAGTACAAGATCACGATGGAGGCACACAATACACCATTTGCAATCCATCCTGGAAGTACTAAAATGTATCGTGATCTTCGACATACATTTTGGTGGAACAATATGAAGAGAGAGATTGCAAAGTTTATCTCGAGGTATTTAACTTGTCAACGTGTAAAGGCGGAGCATCAAGTACCAAAGGGTCCATTGCAACCACTTGAGATTCCGAAATGGAAGTGGGAACACATTACCATGGATTTCGTTACGGTCTTCCCACGGTTTCTCAAGGCATAAATGCTATTTGGGTTATAGTTGATAGATTAACCAAGTCTGCTCATTTCTTGCCGATACGAGAGACTTATTCCCTTGAACGTCTTGCTAGTATGTACGTGAATGAGATTGTAAGGTTGCATGGCATGCCAGTATCCATAGTTTCGGATCGTGACCCAAGATTCACTTCAAGATTTTGGGTTAGCTTGCAAAAAGCTATGGGCACGGATTTACGGTTCAGTTCGGCATACCATCCTCAAACGGACGGGTAATCAGAGAGGACTATTCAAACTCTTGAAGATCTATTAAGACTTTGTGTCCTAGATTTCAAAGGAAGTTGGGATAAGTACCTACCATTGGTGGAATTCTCCTACAACAACAGTTTTCAGGCAAGTATAGGTGTGGCTCCCTTTGAAGCATTGTATGGACGAAAGTGTCGCTCTCCAGTATGTTGGGATGAGGTGGGAGAAGCAACGTTGTTGGGACCAGAGTTGGTACGAATGATTACAGAGAAGATCCAAACGATTCGACAACGTATACAAACGGCACAGGATCGACAAAAGAGTTATGTGGATCTTCATCGAAAGGACGTGGAATTTGACATTGGGGATCATGTATTATTACGTGTAGCTCCATGGAAAGGAGTTACAAGATTTGGGAAGAGAGGAAATCTCAATCCACGATTTTTTGGTCCATTTCAGATTCTTGACCGAGTAGGAAATGTGGCCTATAGACTCGCGTTACCTCCAAGTATGTCTCGTGTTCATAATGTTTTTCATATATTTGTGCTTCGTAAATATGTGAAAGACCCGAACCACGTTATTGAGTTAGAACCGGACGAGATAGCCGAAGACTTAACGTACGAGGAGGTACCTGTCAAGATCTTGGATAGGAAGGAGCATGTCCTACGCACGAAGGTCATACCACAAGTTAAAGTTTTGTGGAGAAACCATGTTATTGAGGAAATGACCTTGGAGTTAGAAACGGAAATGAAAGCGAGGTATCCTCATCTTTTCGAAACACCAGGTACGTATGTCAATTTCGAGGACGAAATTTCATAAGGAGGGGAGATTGTAAGACCCCAAATTATTAATAAATAAAATTTAATTTCCTCTATTTATTATTCTGAAATAGTAAGGGTTGATTTGATTAGTTATGGGTAAAATGCGCAAATATTTTAAATAAGCAAGTGGTTATAAAATATTCATTATTGTTGGGGAATATTCGCTTGGTCGTGGAATATTCTTACTGTCGGAGAATATTCGTACGACGGCGCAGTCTTTTGTGGGCCCCATAACGGTAAGCGATTAGATGAAGAAAACGACAAAAATAAGTTGTTTATAAATAACGGCGTAGTTGTTACCGTTAATACTGTTGGAATACCCGGTGGTTAAAGCACGGTAATACGCGTTGTTGCACAGTAGCACACGGTATTGCACCAATTATTGATTCTTACATAAGAAGACACTACTCAATAATTGTTACAGTAATTACTGTTCAATATTGTATTTTATTGATTCAATAATTGCTGCGTTGATATTTTATATTACTGTTGTTTTAATAATTGTCACTACACAGTATTTTCTATTATCGGAATAATAATTCATATTATCTGAATAATATTATTAGATAACATTATTGACAATGTCTAGAAAGTTCTGTCTAAGGAGAGGTTTGGTCATCTAATTGCGCACTAGTAAGGAGAGATCCTTATTGGAAAGCCCCCTCTTTCTTGGGAACGGCCTAGTTGCTAGTACTGTGATTCTGTAATATTATTTGTGTATAATTAATTATTGATTTATATGATGAGGAAATATTAATTTTATGTGGATATAGATGGAGAAAATTTTTAATGTGACAATTGTTGAAAATTAATATTTTATCTTTTTCTGATAAAATAATTCATTTAAATATATTATTTTAATAATATATTGATGGTGATATTTTTACAATGAATGTGGGATATATGAGTATATGAGGAGGAAGAGTATTTTTGTGGTATTAAATGATTAACACATGGTTTATGTGTTGGTGGACACAATTCTTGACCGAAAATTTATTATTGACTGTAAAATCGATCGTTTGTGGATTTCGGTCAATTTCTGTTTGGAATTTGGAAAAACTTTCTTCTGCAAAGTGTAGAGAATTGAATTTCCTATAAAAACTCGCGCGATTCGAATTTTCTGATAAAAGGGCTATTTATTATGAATTATTGAAGTTCTGAAGTTCCGAAATAATTGATTTTTGGAAGTTTTATTTATTATTTTGAAGAAAAACATTTTTTGGCATTTAAGTGGGCTAACATGTGATATAAATGGGCTGAGATCAGATGTCTAGAGGTGGGCTAAGGAAAATTTGATAAATATATTATTATTATATTAAATTTTCTGCTTTGGTGTTCTAAGCATTTTCCTATAAATAGGGTGCTTAGGTTAGAATTGAAAATCACACCAGAAACACAAGTTTCTCTCTATTTCTCTCTCTATATCGAGCGTATTCTTGTGAGTATTTGATACTTTGAGTGTTGCTATACGGTGCAAGTTTCCTTCAGCACTATATCTAGTATTCCAGTCAGAAGTACCGTCTTTCCGAGGTAAGGGATGTTATTTCTTCTTAAATGATATTATTTTCTTCAATATCATTATGCCGAAGTATTGATCTGAACTTTTTATCAAATTTGGAACTTTTCATGTCGGGGTTACTATTCATGAGTTACTATTCACGAGTTACTATTCACCGAAAAATGAAATTTTCTTCTTTTCGTCCAAAAATATCTATTCTGGATACTAGCTTTGATTGTATCCATGTTTTGATCATTCTTGAATTTTACTCCACTATGATTATTTATGAGGTATTTTTGGACATAGAATAGCTGAAATACGAATCCTTAATATTTATTATTTTGTTTCACTGGATTCGTTTCCTTAAAAATATTTTTCATCATCCTCAGTCCTAAATGATGATATAAATGAATATCTTTGGCCTGTAGTGCAAAGATTAATGATTTCTGATGAATATCTTTGGCCCGTAGTGTAAAGATGAACAGGTGTTGAGGTGAACATGACCAACTGATGAATATCTTTGGCCTGTAGTGCAAAGATGACTATTTGATTCAAGATATTTATTGATTGATATTACAGGGATAAAATGTTGATGATGTGCTTTTAAATTCATAGATAATCGTAGATTTCATTCTCTACGTAACTTTTCTATGAATTATTATTTTCCGCTGCGAATATTGATTTAAAACTTGTTGTCTATTGTATTCTATTAAATTTTTTCCTGTTGAAGACTAACGATAATTTGTTGTATATTATCTTAGTTATAATATTCTTTACTGGGCTAGTTGAGCTCACCCTTTTCCTTGTTGTTCCATTTTCTTCTCAGGAGGCGAGAATGTAGCAAGTACTAGTCGGAGTATGGAATGAAGGTTCTAGGAAGTTGTTTTAGTAGTCCTCACCATTTTTTTTGTAAAGTATTATACCAATAATTGTAATGAGGACTTATTTGAGTGTGGATATTGTCTAGATGATAATATTTGTATTTACACTCATAGTTTTTATGTTGTATTAATAAAGTTGTAGTTGTTTCTGTACCATGTTATTGACGACTCAGAATGGGTGTTGTATACCTGTTTTGGGGGCGTCACATATGATATGATTTTTTGTTTGGGAGTTCTTTAAAGGATTGGGGTAAATGTCATGGTTTTTTTTGGATTATTTACATATATTGAATAATAAAAGTGAAAAATGAAAATTTAAAACCCTAATTCATTTTTATAATGGTATTCAATTCACTGTTTCTCATATCAAGAACCTCTTTAGTGAATGTGGAGCTGTCATAGATGCCGAGGTTCTCGACCCTCTAACTCTGAACATTATCTCACATACTTAAACAAATGAACTCAATTATGTACTATTGGTGATTTTGATAAAAATTGGGTTTTTTGATTGAAAATTAGATTATCAAGCAGAAAAGTGGGAAGTGCAGAGGCTACGCATTCGTCATGATGGCTTCTGAGGAAGAGACTCACTCCGTTGTCAAAAAATTTGACTCTCATGTGAGTTGGTTGTTCTTAAGATTACATTGACTGGGTTGATCTTTTAATTTAGTGTATTTATGTATGTGAATTGTTGTTATGTGTGATTTTTTTTAGTTGCTTTTGTCATACAATTAGTTTACTCAGTATAATCCCACTAAATTTATGCAAAGTTACCTATTTCTTGTATATGAAAATCCACTGAATTTGCATAGTCTTGCCTGCTATATCTAATTATAAATGGAATTACTCCATCTGTTCTAAAATTAAACTTTCTATTTAATTATAAATGGTATGCATTGGGCCGCTAATATACTTTCTATTTTTTTTAATCTGTGTCAAAATCAAACCCAAGGACCTTAACTCCGCTCCCTCGCTGCTGCAACCTACACGTCGCTGTTCCGGACCTCCGGTAACCGTCCTCAAATTTTGACCCCCCTCAAATTTTGTTCTGGTTCCGCCACTGTTTATGGGAGAATTTGAGATACTCCCTAGACTCGTAAGTCTTGAGTTTGACTCTCACTCAAAATAATGTAGAAATTACGGACAATAAGTGTAACATTTCAATTTACTTATTGAAAAATAGGGAAAAAATTTGTCTGTATATAAATAAATAAGTTACTATCAATAGTATCTTCAAGTTATTAATTTTTAGGTGAGTCTGTGGTGAGTTAAGATTACCTAAGAATTTATTATTGGACCAGTTGTTTAAGGTTTTATTTGGATGTGTTTGATTTGATTCGGATTTGGAATTTGACCCGAAATTTGTTCCGAACTTGAGATTTGACCCGAATTGTTTTAGCAGGTTTAGACCTGTTTCGAAAGCTTTGTTCAGCGATCGGTCTGAATAATTGTTTAATCTCATATTATCGTATCAATAAGTGTTGGTAGACTAATTTTTAAATTATCATTAAATATATATTTACTTTTTTTTTGGTTTGGTATATTTTTACTAGAAATAAATAGGTTCTTCTCCTATACATTTATCCTCTAATTTTTTCTAATACACATATAGCGACAAAAAATTAATTTTTAATAACACTTTCAGCGACACAATTGTTTCCGATAAATTTTATTGTACCGCTAAATATTTGTGATAATTTTAATTTGTCGCTAAATGTATATCGGGAGAAATACCAAAAAATGTGTAATGGGGGATCCTAATTAAATTCCTAATCCATTTTTATTATATACTTAGCCCCTCTTATTTAGGGACGTTGGAACTGTAAGTTTCCATTTTAACATAGAAATTGTCCATTAATTTTTGATCTAGTAAAAAACATAGGTCTAAGCCATGTTTATATAACTAGTTTTATCTAGAATTTCACTCCATAGGTTCTAAATTATAAGATCAGTGTTGACTTTTGAAAATAAATTTAAGCCATTTTTAAATTCAAAATTGAGATAATTCAAAAAATTACGAAACAATAAATCTTACAATGAGTAGTTTTTGTTAGATAATTTACAATACTCAATATTATATTAACTAAAATTAAAAAAAAATTGTGTTAATTTTGAATTTAAAATTAACTTAAAAAATCAATAATTATCTTATATTTTGAAACTGATGAAATATTTTCAAATGGTAGTGCATGTACAGGATGATAAATGTTTTTAACAATCTAGCAGCACATTAAAATCTACTTTGTTATTAAAATGGCAACTTATAGACATTAAGGATTTCCTAGTATTTGACGCATTTTCCAATTATTAATAATCTCATTTAAAGAAAATTTATTTGTTTATAATTAAAACCATACAAAGTACCCACTCCGTTTCAAAATTAAAGATACATTTTTTTTAATTTGTTTCAAAAAAAGGGGATAAGGGATCTATTTTTACTTTAATATTATAAAGTGACATGATATTTTTAATTTAACACTACGTTTTTTTTATTTTATTATCACGCCATCATTAAAAGGACATTTCAAATATCTCTAATCCAAAATATTTTAATCAAGTTAAATTAGGCTATGTATTTATGTTCTAAATAGAAATTTTTGTACCATTATAATGTTGATGCTTGTTTTATTGTAATTGTACGTATAAGGTATCAATACCAACTTAATTTCTTCTTTTTTTGGTATTAAAAATGGAAATCTTGGTAGACGTACTTAACAGCAATTTCGTACGAATTAAGTTAGTACAATTATATATGATGTGACAATCATTGTGTAATTACCACATACATTTAAAAAAAATATGTGATCAATTTTGCTTTTTTAAATTTTAATTTATTATGAATTTATTAAAGTTTAGACTTTTATATATATACATATATAATAATGAAAATCGTAAATTATCTAAAATGTACTAATGATTACAAGATTTAGTGTGTTTAGAAGTTAAACCAACCACATTATATAATTTTGAATTTAAAAAATATTACAAATTAACTTTACAATGTTAAAATTGATTTTATTTTTTATAATAGGAATCAATAATTAGTAACTAAATATAACAAGACATTAAAAGATCTTATCACAATAATTTTATAATTTAACCAAGTTATTTTGGTTGGTCATGCATGAGTCAATATCGAGTTAATCATACAAGACTCACATTTTTTTAATATAATATATAAACTCTTTGTATCTCGTGAAATATATATAATAATTAGATAAATATACATGCATGCATGTATAAAATAATTTAAAAATCATTTATGGGAACTAATATATAGACCTATTAAACATTATCTACTATTTTAAAGTTTATCTATGCATACATAAATATTTTCTTATAATATATGAATTTAAAAAATACAAATTTTATAATAAATCCGTGTCTTTCCCCGATTACCAATCTAGTATTATAAATTTTAAGTATTATGTATGGCCAATGATTCTTCAGTAAGATATGAACAAAATTAAATTTATTGAGGCGAAAAAATGGAGATGACGGTGGTAAGTTTAATAATTGCCCAATTTCAAATGATTTTTCCGTGTATAAAAAGTTAGTTTCTTCATTCATTACATATATAGATCTTTCTACTACTAACGTATTAATTTTTTTGATTCAGTTATCATAAAATTAATTTTATAATAAATTAGTCAATTGATCAATACAGTGCTGACATGCATAGAGAAAGATCACTCCCCGCCTCTCAACATGTGTATCGATACTGTATTGATCAATTGATCAAAATTAACTTCATGTTAACAGCTCCCTAATTTTCTTATGCAAATGGGATGCATGTGGATCAGTCTCGGACTCCTGCTAGGTTAACAAGAACAAACGAATCTCTCTTATCATTTACTGTAAGACATAATGTCTTGATAATGCAATCATACAATCTCAATATATATATATAGTCCATTTTAAGGGCATACTCATTTATCCAACATACTTTGCATATTCCATTTAACGACGGACCAGAGGATCAGACGACGATTCGATCCGTCGCTATATCAGAGAATCGTCGTCTTAACTTTTAGCAACAGACAACATATAGCGACGGACCGGACCGTCACCGATCCATCGTTAAAGGGGGTATGCAAGGTATGTAGTTTAAAGGGGTATGTCCTTAATCTTTTCTATATCTATATCACCCCTTATCCAATTCACCCGAGTCCATCGCCGGGTCCGTCGCTAAACGGGGGGTGAGCTCGGGTGAGTTGAATAAGGGGTGATCAGCTTAAGATTCGGATCATATATATATATATATATATATATATATATATATATATATATATATATATAGGGAGAGGATCAAGAGTAGAACTCTTAAGTAGTAGAACTCCCTTAAATAATAGAATTGTATCAAACGACGTAGTTTTGATAAGACGCTGTGGCATTTTTGTAAATACGCGGTGACATGGTATTTACAAAAATGCCACCGCGTCTTATCAAAACTACGTCGTTTTGATACAATTCTATTATTTAAGGGAGTTCTACTACTTAAGAGTTCTACTCTTGATCCTTTCTGTATATATATATATATATATGGGGAATAATCCATAGCATCTATTTGATATGAATCAAAAAATGATATATAGCATCTTAACCATCTGTTTATTAAATTAATGGCTGAGATTTAATTTAGAAAATCGATGTCCGCTAGTCTTACTAGCGGACGTAGTTAATGTAATTTTTGACCCATTTTGCCCCCATGTGGCGAATATTGTACAACTATTACTAAGACATCCACTAGACATACTAGCGGATGGTTATCATTTTATCAGTACAGCACTTGCAACAACGTATTCATTTATAACACTGCAAAACAAATCTCAGCCAAAACCCATTACACACAACGTATTTTGTTATAACACTGCAAAACAAATCTCAGCCAAAACCCATTACATGAACAGAGTTGCGCAATTGATAAGTATGTCCAAAATAATTGTGTCAGCGCAAAGAATTAAAAATTAGTACAAATAACTGGATAAAAGACGGTACTTCTCATTCATCTGAAGAGCATTTCTTAGAGAACCATTGACCATGTATTTTGTCACAGTTGCCATAGAACCGTCATGCCCATCAAGCACAGCACCATAAAATGCCGCCACATTTGGATGATGCAGGTCAGCAAGCTTGATTGCCTCATTCCAAAAATCAGCTCTCTATTTGAATAAACCACAGTACAGAGAAGATTAGCAAACAATAATTACAGTAAATGAATAAATGAAGAGCTTTTCAATTGAAATGAAAGAACAACAACCATGCGATCTTGTTCTGAAGGTTTTCCAGTAAAACACCTATCATTAACCCAGATGAGAAAAAAAGACCTGTAACAGTGGCAACAAGGCCAGATCCATCAACTCATTCGGTAACATTCTAAGCAGTGTAGCTGACAGAGAACCCAGATTTATCATATCGGTGTTTGCCCCAATTCACCTTTGTCGATCTGCAATTGCGAAGTAGGTTCCAATTCCAAATCGCAGAAATCCCTAAAAACGCAGCAAGAAGAAATCGCAGCAGCCCCAATTCCTTCACTTTCACAGAGTACTATGCAATCGCTAGAATTTCTATCACTCGCGTTTTTTTTCTGATGCTTTGCTTTGGCCTGATGGGGTGCAGACTCTTTGCTTTGGCGTGATAGGGGTATTTTCGTACAAAATTGGGTTTATTCCAGTCTGCTAGCCATAGTGAGCAAAAAACGGATAAAATCGAACTACCGAACCGAACCGAATTATTTTAACCGAATTATTTCGGTTTTCGGTTATTTTTTGAAATTTCGATTATATCCGAATTATTATTCAGTATTCGGTTTCGGTTCCGGTTTTCAAAAACAGATTATTCGAGTCACCCGAATAACCGAATTTGTTTATTTAAAAAAATTAATTATTAATCATATTATCTATTAACTTCTAATCTTCTATTTGACTATCAGATTCAGAGTGAGTATCACTGTATCTGTATTAGATCTCATCTCAGATCCTTTCTCAAATCCCAGATCCTCAGATCCTTTCTCAAATCCTTGCTCGAACTCTCAGATCCTTTCTCAAATCTCAATTTCTCTCAGATCTTGTGACAACCCCAAAATAGGTCCATTCCATCCAACCCATTTTGAGTCGCCAAATACATGGTACAGAAAATAACTACAACTTTATTACAACAATTGTCGTGCAAAATACAACAACACATATGCTGTGAGTTTGGATACAAATATATACCAAATGTGACTCATGTTCCAACCGTGGACATCACCTCACAATGACACCTTACATAAAGGTATAGTCAAAAACTGTTTTAGAAATTAGAATCTTTGGGAAGTGCTCAAGGAAACCTTCGTACATGGGAGGCCATGCATCTAGGTTATGATAGATATCATATGGCCACAGAATTATCCTTGGTTGACCCAATAGACCCCAAAGAAAAACGAGAAGATTACTATCATATTCTTCCCAATGGTGAGTCTTCTCTTGACTTATCATTATCTCCACTGTCTCTAATTGAGAATTATACTTCAAACAAACACCAAGATTATATAGGTAGTGCCCATAGATATACTCAGCAAGTGGATGAGCACAACCCTGTCCTATGATGACACGAGGTTGTATGTCATTAGACATCTTGTATGATAGTGACAAAACACCCTTCCAACGTTGGGTTCGCCTCACCCTATTTTCTTCACCAAATATAACTACTAAATGATGACCACCGTTCTATTCCCTTGTTACCCCCGCTCGACCCAGCTACACTCTTATTACCTGAAAGGAATTGTGAAGCAAAAGGGTGAGCACAACTAGCTCAGTAAAGAATATCATGACTAAAGATAATTAAATTATCAATAGCCTTCATCAATAATAAATCAGAGATTTAGAACATATGGTAAATGATAAAAATTTCAACCATAGTTGCAGCGGAACGAGCAATCCATTAGAAGAGTCAAATAGACTATAAAGTCTATTATCTTCTCCATGTTAAAAATCCACCAACAATGTTTTATCCATGTAACATCACTCAACAGTTCCTTTCCACAATCATATGAATAACTCATAATCATAATTGTGACTATAAATTTTTCTTCGCACCCAGGACGAAGAATATTTTCATCACCTGTCTTTACCTGAAACATCAAAGATCATGGTTATACCAAATCACAATTTCTGTTTATAATCATACTAACAAATCCATCTTTGCACTACGGGCCAAAGATATTCATCAACAAACCATCTTCGCACTACGGGCCAAAGATATTCATCAACAAACCATCTTTGCACTATGGGCCAAAGATATTCAATAACAGTTCATCTTTGCACTACAGGCCAAAGATATTCATCAACAAGCCATCTTTGCACTACGGGCCAAAGATATTCATCAACATACCATCTTTGCACTACGGGCCAAAGATATTCAACAACAGTTAATCTTTGCACTACAGGCCAAAGATATTCAACAACATATCATCTTTGCACTACAGGCCAAAGATATTCATCAACAAGCCATCTTTGCACTACATGCCAAATATATTCATATCTCAAAGAAATATATAATCATTTCAGAATTTATATAAACAATAATTATAACCATGTTGATCAATTCACCTTTGCACTTAAGCTTAAGGTATTCAATTATAAATTCAATGGTCATGATCATACCAGTCACAATTCAACTTTGCACTACAGGCCAAAGAGAACCCTAGTCATGATCATACCAATAATCTACCCATCTTTACACTCCAATGAAAGAGAATTTCAACATCAGGGTTATAAAAATGTTATATATGATGATAAAAATAATATGATCAACATATAGTTTTAATCTCAAGAGTAATATTCGTAACTCATGAATAGTAAATCGTGAATAGTAACTCATAAATAGTAACCCCGACACAAAAGATAGAAATTCCACAATAAAATCCATACCAATATTTCGGTATAATGATATTGAAAGAATAACATTACTTAAATTTATAAACAATTTATTTTAATTGTTTACACTTTACTAATTAATGCATTTAATCATCATAAAATGCCAACTCTTACAATTTCATCATCAATAACCAAAACCCTCATCAAAAATCTGCATATACCTCATATAGGATTCTCAAGCCATAAAATCCTATTTTCCAATTTTCTTTCTTCACAAAACATATTTAATTCATTTACTCATAACTAGACTATTTTCATGAAAAATACCAAATCAGTTCCAAAAATATTTCTTTTCTGGAATTTAGCATAATATAGTCCCATAGTGAACATATATTTTTCTCAAAATTTTTAAAAGTCATTTACTATTTTTCATATGGCCAAAACAGCCGAATATTTAGACATTTATCAAAAATTATACTTTTGTCTAAAAATTCTGAAATTTACAGAGTATACTTCTATCATATACATGTACTCCCAATAAAAATTTCATCAATTTTGGAGTTAACCACAAGGAATTATAAGCGGTTACTTTTAAAATAGTCTTTTCTCATAAAATTCATAACTCTCAATCTATACATCCAAAAATCACCATTTTTGGACACAATCAAGAAAACTCATCAAAATATCATTTCAAATTTTTTTAGAATTTTTGAAGTTCAGAAAAATTACGAAACTGAAAATCATAACAACCCTTAAAATCCCTTACTATCCCTTACTATCCCTTACCTCAAAAGAGCAGTACTTCTGACTGGATATCGGATATGATGCTGAAGGAAACTTGCACTGATGAATAGAAACTCACCAAGTATCTAAAAACTCACAAAATATGCTTCATAATATAGAGAGAGAAAGAGAGAAAGCTTATGTTTCTGGTGTGATTTTCAATTCTAACTTAGCCCTCTATTTATAGGAAAATTTTGGTAGGTTTGACCTGCAACCTGATGGCTTTACCTGCTACTATTCCCACCCACCACATTTGAAATATAATTCAGCACATTTCTTCACCAACCACAAGTGGGGCCCACCAATTCTAGAATTTTCCACCAAAATGATAAACTCCGAAAATTCAACAATTTCTGAACTAGTCATCTCGTAAAATTCATAATAAATCATACGTTCATTTTTAACGGTTCAAAATTTGTGGGCATATACTCAACTTATATATGTATAACATATCCAAAAATTACCACGATCCAACGGTCGGATTAAAAATTATAACCCCCGCAAAATATCTCAAAAACCCTGATTTTTAATACCTCCATTCCGACAAAAATACGGATAAAAATCTCAACATTAACTCCTTCATTTTTTAACCACAAAAATATATCCCTCATTTATATCCACATAAAATAAATATTTTCTTATCATATGAATCAATAATTAATTATTCACAAATAATATTACAGAATCACATTTATGACAACCAGGCCGTTCCCAGGAAAGAGGGGGCTTTCCAATAAGGATTTCTCCTTACTGGCGCGCAATTAGATGACCAAACCTCTCCTTAGACAGAACTTTCTAGACATTGCCAATAATGCTATCTAATAATACTATTCAAATAATATGAATTATTGATCTGATAATGGGAAATACTGTGCAGCAACAATTATTGAACAACAATAATACAAAATTTCAACGTAGCAATTATTGAATCAATAAAATAAAATATTGAACAGTAATTACTGTAACAATTATTGAGTAGTGCCTTCTTACGTAAGAATCAATAATTTTAAAAATACTGTGTAATACCGTGTGCTACTGTGCAATAACGCGTATTACTGTATTTTAACCACCGGGTATTCCAACAGTGTTAACGGTAACAACTACGCCGTTATTTGTAAAAACTCAAATTTGTCATTTTCTTCACCCGACAGTTATTCGTTATGGGGCCCACAAATAGCTGCGCCGTCGTACGAATATTCTCCGACAAAAAGAATATTCCACGACCAAACGAATATTCCCCGACAACAATGATTATTTTATAACCACTTGCTTATTTTGAAAAAAAATCATATTTCACCCATAACTTTAAACTTTTATCAATTTAACCATTTACTGAATAGTAATTATAAGAAAAATTGAATACTTTTATTTCATAAAATTCGGGGTCTTACAATCTCCCCTCCTTATGAAATTTCGTCCCCGAAATTTACGTACCTGGTATTTCAAAGAATTGAGAATACCTTCCTTTCATTTCAGATTCCATCTTTCCTGTCATCATGATTTCTCCATTGCTCATCTCCTGTATTTCAGATATCATTCTAGAATACAGCTTCAAAATAAGGGTTAATTGAACAAATTAACATATCACATAATATCCCAATATTATGACTGACCAACAAATAAGCTTAGGTAGGACACACTAGCGAAGGATTTACTCATCTCTCCCCTCCTAGTTATATTCCCCGATCTCCGCCAAAGATCATATCCCTAAGCTCTGATACCACCTGTGACAACCCCAAAATAGGTCCATTCCATCCAACCCATTTTGAGTCGCCAAATACATGGTACAGAAAATAACTACAACTTTATTACAACAATTGTCGTGCAAAATACAACAACACATATGCTGTGAGTTTGGATACAAATATATACCAAATGTGACTCATGTTCCAACCGTGGACATCACCTCACAATGACACCTTACATAAAGGTATAGTCAAAAACTGTTTTAGAAATTAGAATCTTTGGGAAGTGCTCAAGGAAACCTTCGTACATGGGAGGCCATGCATCTAGGTTATGATAGATATCATATGGCCACAGAATTATCCTTGGTTTACCCAATAGACCCCAAAGAAAAACGAGAAGATTACTATCATATTCTTCCCAATGGTGAGTCTTCTCTTGACTTATCATTATCTCCACTGTCTCTAATTGAGAATTATACTTCAAACAAACACCAAGATTATATAGGTAGTGCCCATAGATATACTCAGCAAGTGGATGAGCACAACCCTGTCCTATGATGACACGAGGTTGTATGTCATTAGACATCTTGTATGATAGTGACAAAACACCCTTCCAACGTTGGGTTCGCCTCACCCTATTTTCTTCACCAAATATAACTACTAAATGATGACCACCGTTCTATTCCCTTGTTACCCCCGCTCGACCCAGCTACACTCTTATTACCTGAAAGGAATTGTGAAGCAAAAGGGTGAGCACAACTAGCTCAGTAAAGAATATCATGACTAAAGATAATTAAATTATCAATAGCCTTCATCAATAATAAATCAGAGATTTAGAACATATGGTAAATGATAAAAATTTCAACCATAGTTGCAGCGGAACGAGCAATCCATTAGAAGAGTCAAATAGACTATAAAGTCTATTATCTTCTCCATGTTAAAAATCCACCAACAATGTTTTATCCATGTAACATCACTCAACAGTTCCTTTTCACAATCATATTAATAACTCATAATCATAATTGTGACTATAAATTTTTCTTCGCACCCAGGACGAAGAATATTTTCATCACCTGTCTTTACCTGAAACATCAAAGATCATGGTTATACCAAATCACAATTCCTGTTTATAATCATACTAACAAATCCATCTTTGCACTACGGGCCAAAGATATTCATCAACAAACCATCTTTGCACTACGGGCCAAAGATATTCATCAACAAACCATCTTTGCACTATGGGCCAAAGATATTCAATAACAGTTCATCTTTGCACTACAGGCCAAAGATATTCATCAACAAGCCATCTTTGCACTACGGGCCAAAGATATTCATCAACATACCATCTTTGCACTACGGGCCAAAGATATTCAACAACAGTTAATCTTTGCACTACAGGCCAAAGATATTCAACAACATATCATCTTTGCACTACAGGCCAAAGATATTCATCAACAAGCCATCTTTGCACTACATGCCAAATATATTCTTATCTCAAAGAAATATATAATCATTTCAGAATTTATATAAACAATAATTATAACCATGTTGATCAATTCACCTTTGCACTTAAGCTTAAGGTATTCAATTATAAATTCAATGGTCATGATCATACCAGTCACAATTCAACTTTGCACTACAGGCCAAAGAGAACCCTAGTCATGATCATACCAATAATCTACCCATCTTTACACTCCAATGAAAGAGAATTTCAACATCAGGGTTATAAAAATGTTATATATGATGATAAAAATAATATGATCAACATATAGTTTTAATCTCAAGAGTAATATTCGTAACTCATGAATAGTAAATCGTGAATAGTAACTCATAAATAGTAACCCCGACACAAAAGATAGAAATTCCACAATAAAATCCATACCAATATTTCGGTATAATGATATTGAAAGAATAACATTACTTAAATTTATAAACAATTTATTTTAATTGTTTACACTTTACTAATTAATGCATTTAATCATCATAAAATGCCAACTCTTACAATTTCATCATCAATAACCAAAACCCTCATCAAAAATCTGCATATACCTCATATAGGATTCTCAAGCCATAAAATCCTATTTTCCAATTTTCTTTCTTCACAAAACATATTTAATTCATTTACTCATAACTAGACCATTTTCATGAAAAATACCAAATCAGTTCCAAAAATATTTCTTTTCTGGGATTTAGCATAATATAGTCCCATAGTGAACATATATTTTTCTCAGAATTTTTAAAAGTCATTTACTATTTTTCATATGGCCAAAACAGCCGAATATTTAGACATTTATCAAAAATTATACTTTTGTCTAAAAATTCTGAAATTTACAGAGTATACTTCTATCATATACATGTACTCCCAATAAAAATTTCATCAATTTTGGAGTTAACCACAAGGAATTATAAGCGGTTACTTTTAAAATAGTCTTTTCTCATAAAATTCATAACTCTCAATCTATACATCCAAAAATCACCATTTTTGGACACAATCAAGAAAACTCATCAAAATATCATTTCAAATTTTTTTAGAATTTTTGAAGTTCAGAAAAATGACGAAACTGAAAATCATAACAACCCTTAAAATCCCTTACTATCCCTTACTATCCCTTACTATTCCTTACCTCAAAAGAGCAGTACTTCTGACTGGATATCGGATATGATGCTGAAGGAAACTTGCACTGATGAATAGAAACTCACCAAGTATCTAAAAACTCACAAAATATGCTTCATAATATAGAGAGAGAAAGAGAGAAAGCTTATGTTTCTGGTGTGATTTTCAATTCTAACTTAGCCCTCTATTTATAGGAAAATTTTGGTAGGTTTGACCTGCAACCTGATGGCTTTACCTGCTACTATTCCCACCCACCACATTTGAAATATAATTCAGCACATTTCTTCACCAACCACAAGTGGGGCCCACCAATTCTAGAATTTTCCACCAAAATGATAAACTCCGAAAATTCAACAATTTCTGAACTAGTCATCTCGTAAAATTCATAATAAATCATACGTTCATTTTTAACGGTTCAAAATTTGTGGGCATATACTCAACTTATATATGTATAACATATCCAAAAATTACCACGATCCAACGGTCGGATTAAAAATTATAACCCCCGCAAAATATCTCAAAAACCCTGATTTTTAATACCTCCATTCCGACAAAAATACGGATAAAAATCTCAACATTAACTCCTTCATTTTTTAACCACAAAAATATATCCCTCATTTATATCCACATAAAATAAATATTTTCTTATCATATGAATCAATAATTAATTATTCACAAATAATATTACAGAATCACATTTATGACAACCAGGCCGTTCCCAGGAAAGAGGGGGCTTTCCAATAAGGATTTCTCCTTACTGGCGCGCAATTAGATGACCAAACCTCTCCTTAGACAGAACTTTCTAGACATTGCCAATAATGCTATCTAATAATACTATTCAAATAATATGAATTATTGATCTGATAATGGAAAATACTGTGCAGCAACAATTATTGAACAACAATAATACAAAATTTCAACGTAGCAATTATTGAATCAATAAAATAAAATATTGAACAGTAATTACTGTAACAATTATTGAGTAGTGCCTTCTTACGTAAGAATCAATAATTTTAAAAATATTGTGTAATACCGTGTGCTACTGTGCAATAACGCGTATTACTGTATTTTAACCACCGGGTATTCCAACAGTGTTAACGGTAACAACTACGCCGTTATTTGTAAAAACTCAAATTTGTCATTTTCTTCACCCGACAGTTATTCGTTATGGGGCCCACAAATAGCTGCGCCGTCGTACGAATATTCTCCGACAAAAAGAATATTCCACGACCAAACGAATATTCCCCGACAACAATGATTATTTTATAACCACTTGCTTATTTTGAAAAAAAATCATATTTCACCCATAACTTTAAACTTTTATCAATTTAACCATTTACTGAATAGTAATTATAAGAAAAATTGAATACTTTTATTTCATAAAATTCGGGGTCTTACAGATCTCATCTCGTCGTTCGAACTCTCAGATCTCGATTAGGAGGTGGTGGTCGCCGGTCGGAGACGGTGGTGGTCGATTAGGAGGTGGTGGTCGGAGACGGTGGTGGTCTCAGATCTCAGATCTTCTCTCAATTTGGTGAGGTCGGAGACGGTGGTGGTCTGGAGTTCGCCTGCGAAATCGAAGTAGGAGAAGGTGGATTTTGGGAGTTTGTCGCTGACTGAGATGGTGGCAGAGATTTTAGAGGTGGCGGTGGAGGAGATTCTGATTATGGGTTTAGTTAAGTGGGTTTGGACTTTGGAGCTTGAGGGGTGGAGAGAGAACGAGGAGGAGAGTGTTGAGGAACGAATTTGGGAAGTTCTGGCGGTGGAGAGAGAATGATTTTGGGGATGAGAATGAACTGAAATGTTTATGGAATATGGATTATGCTTAAATTCGGTTATTAACCGAATAACCAATTCGGTTATTCAGTTATTCGGTTAGTACACATTTCGGTTATTTGTTCGGATAGCTAAAACAGGACGTTTTCGAGTTTCGGTTATAACCGAATTTCTTGTTCGGTTCGGTTAATAACCGAATACTCACCCCTATCTACTAGTATAACTAGCGGACGACGAGTTTGGCTTTTAAATCCCGTACGTTCATAATTGTAATGGAAGGTAAAGATCGTATTTGTCCGTTTATGATCCATAACAAATACATGCTATGGATCATTGCCCTATATATATATATATATATATATATATATATATATATATATATATATATATATACAGAAAGGATCAAGAGTAGAACTCTTAAATAATAGAACTCCCTTAAATAATAGAATTGTATCAAAACGACGTAGTTTTGATAAGACGCGGTGGCATTTTTGTAAATACCATGCCACCGCGTATTTACAAAAATGCCACCGCGTCTTATCAAAACTACGTCGTTTTGATACAATTCTATTATTTAAGGGAGTTCTACTACTTAAGAGTTCTACTCTTGATCCTTTCCCTATATATATATATATATATATATATATATATATATATATATATACGGGAAGCTTCAAGAGCATAATCCTTAAATAGCATAACGCCTTAAGTAGCATAATTTTATCAAAACGACGTAGTTTTGATAAGACGCGGTGACATTTTTATAAATAACATGCCACCGCGTATTTACAAAAATGCCACCGCGTCTTGTCAAAACTACGTCGTTT
The DNA here is from genome assembly GCA_016801055.1 of Panax notoginseng. Taxonomy (NCBI): domain Eukaryota; kingdom Viridiplantae; phylum Streptophyta; class Magnoliopsida; order Apiales; family Araliaceae; genus Panax; species Panax notoginseng. Next base: position 36,385,191 of record CM029022.1, read on the forward strand.
TGATAAAATTATGCTATTTAAGGCGTTATGCTATTTAAGGATTATGCTCTTGAAACTTTCCGTGTATATATATATATATATATATATATATATATATATATATATATATATATACGGTCAGGATCAAGAACATTTTCTTTAAATAGCATTCCTTTTTAAATAGCATTCTTTTATTAAAACTACGTCGTTTTGGAGGGACGCGATAGCATTTTTGTAAATACGCGGTGACATTGTATTTACAAAAATGCCACCGCGTCCCTCCAAAACGACGTCGTTTTAATAAAAAAATACTATTTAAGGAGGAATGCTATTTAAGAAGAATGCTCTTAATCCTTACCGTGTATATATATATATATATATATATATATATATATATATATATATATATATATAACGGATCTAAAGCATACCTCTTAAATAACATATCTTTCTTAAATAGTATACATTTATTAAAACTACATCGTTTTGAAAAAAAATATTAAAAACAAAATGATATTAAAATAGATCCGTCCCACTTGCTTTTCTTTTATTTACAAAAATACCACCCATGACCCCACTTATTTTTAAAAAATTCACAAAATTGGCTTAGTTTTAATAAAGATATGTTATTTAAGAGGTACGCTTTAGATCCGCGGAAAAATGAACAAACATGAATTAATTATTACAATAATTTTGGATATAGTAAATTAATTATTCGAGTCAATCTATGTACAAATAGAGTCAACTCTGTTGGTGCATTGATTAAATGTTTTACTTTTAGGTATACATATACCAGATTATGAGTTTGAAGAAACAAAAATTACTCTAAAGTTTCACTGTACCTTTCATCTTCATGTACCTACCATCCGATGAAAAAAATTGAAGAACATAAATATAATATAAACAATACATATAAAATCAAACCAAATGTCAACGAACTATAACAATTTTAGAAGAGCTAAAGAGAGTCGGAGATTAAGGTTGTATTTTAATCTATATATATATATATATATATATATATATACAGAATTGATCAGGTCCGGAAGTCCAGATTTTGTTAAAATCCGGACTTTTGTTTTGCTTTTTTTTTAAAAAATAATTAAAAAAAAAAATTTAATATTTTATGGAACTGGAATTTTTCCATAATACAGCGTTTTGGGTGTGATTTGGATAAAGACATATTTTGTTATATGTATCCAAATCACACCAAAAACATTGTATTATAGAAAAATTCCAGTTCTATAAAATATTAAATTTTTTTTAGTTGTTTTATAAAAAAAAATGGTCCGGATTTTATTTTCGTCCGGGAGTTCGGACCTGATTCTGACCCTATATAGAGAGAGGGAGAGAGAGAGGGAGTAAACTAAGAAATGTGGGTAACTTCCTAATTTCAAAAATCAAATATTAATAGAGTGGAGGAGAAAAATAAGGGAAAGAGGTTCTATAGGAAAAATGTGATAAAACAAGTTATTGTCCTAATTTATTGAAAATTGAAAAAAATATGATAAGTAGGAATTAAAACTTTTTAAGGCCAGGTGTGATTCAGAATTTACCAAAATTGACCTTTTAAAACCTCAGGCTTTATAATTAGATCAGATAAAATATTAAGGAAATAATTTCGTGTTACTTTCAAAATACTCCCTCCGTTATTTAATATAGGTCGTTTTAAAGTTATTTATAAGTATTAAGAAAATGATTATAAAACATTAAATATACTATCAATTGTCTATATTGCTCTTGTATTGGAAAAAGAGAGTGTTATTTATTAGACAAAAAATAATGAAAGAACCAAAATTATATTTATTACTTGGAGTAATATTGAAAACCAAGCAATTAATACTTACTTGAAATTCTCAAACGACTTATATTTAGGAATAAAAATATTTCTCTAAAACGACATATATTAAGGAACGGAAGGAGTAATTAATTGTAGTGGCATATCAATAATATTTCGATGATAGATTGAATTATATTATATCATTTTAATTTCTTTATGTGGAACAACAAACCTTAATAAATAGATTGTTTTTTTAAGAGTTGTAAACAACTTGTGTTGAGTTTTAACTTCATGCTCATTTAAAAGTTAAATGCATTGAGTTCGATTTGGTGTACAAAATTGGGTTGCTTAGTAAAAGAGTCGGAGCTCGAACTCGAGTCGTGCTTAATCGAACCAAGGTCGGGCCAATTTCGTGTGCAACCCAATTAATTTACAATTTTAATATTTCGTAAAGTCAAAGAATTTATATATATATATATATATATATATAGAGAGAGAGAGGGAGAGAGAGGATGGTTTTTTATGGCAATGTGAAAGGGAAAGATGTTCAAGCCACAATTTTCTTTTCCAAATGATAATTGATTACTCAAGAATGCATAGTAATGTGAAAAGGACGAAATATTAGGGATGGGAGTACATTGCAACTACTGTATATCCCCCACCACCACCACCCACCCCCGGCCACCACACCCTATGATTATTGGTAGGCTGGTTTTGTAGTCATACAATTATTATCAGTCCTTGGTGGGTTCTTTCTCCTTGGCCTTGGGCACGTTTGATGATATTGGTATAGCTTATATTTGTGCTAGACTGTAATTGAATAATGAGTAGTAGTACATATTTGATAGAAAGAGAAGTTTAAATATGTACCCAAAAAATGTATGATCGGTGGAATCAACTATCAAGCATTAAAGTTGAACTACCCTTAGATTATGATCTTTAGCTAGGTTGTTGTGGGCCCAAATTGTTTGCAATTGTAAGGGACAAATAACTAATTTCATGTCAAAAATAAAATTCCTCAGGAACTAATTAAAGGGTAGTATTCTCCAGAAGCCAGAAGTTTAAAGGCATTTAGAGTCACCTTCTTGAGCTCCTTTGTCATTTGTTCCACTTTTCTTTCTTTTTCTTTTTAAACTATTCCTACTTTAATCCTTTTAAAAGAGTGTAATTTCTCATCACAGACAGGGAGGGTCGACCGTTTTGAGCCCTCGATCAGGGGCTCCTAAATTTATATATATATATATATATATATATGTGTGTGTGTGTGTGTGTGTGTGTGTGTGTGTGTGTGTGTGTGAAATTAAAAATATTTTTTTGTAGTCAAATTATTTAGTCGAACTTCTCGTATATTTTGCTGTAGTCGAACTATTTTTACAGCTTGTACTTTTTTTGATACAGTTTGTATTTTTTTTATTTATTTTTTTGTGAAAACAATATTTCGAAAATGACCTTGTTTTCATTTTTCACCTTGGACCACCAAAATTTCAGGAACGACCCTGTTTTAAAATATTCCATAGTCACGAGTCTAATGCGGTATATGATTAAACTAATTTCTCAATTTTACTATACTCTAAAATAAATACGTATTGTGATTGATTTATATTTCTATAGGTTCGATCAATTAACATTACGACGTCGTAGTCGTCGATGAGAGGGCGGGGTTGCAAGGGGGCAAGAACCCCTGAAAGCCAAGCGACATGTATTTAGGTTTAGAAATTTAATAGTAGTTTGATCTTAATTTTCACTAAAGTTTTGAGGTTCATGTGTTTGATATTATTGTAGTTATGGTTTTCTAGCTATTATAAAAATATTACTTAATGTGCGGATCATTATAGAATGTGTGAGACACATAAATACGAATCGTATAGACACAATTTAGTGAACCTAGATACATATATCGTGTCTTTTAATTTTTCGTTCTTCATCTAATTTTACTGTGATTATGTCTACTATATATCCAATCTTAAATCAAATATAACACAAACTTTCTATGAAGTGCGACATTTAAGCATGCACACACACACACACACACACATATATACTCCTTCCGTCCCATGATAAAAGTCCTTATTACTATTTTGGGTAGTCCTATGTTAAATATCTCCTTTTTTTTAATAACCAAACTTTTACACATTTTTTCCTATTATGCACATAGCATTAAATATCTCATATTTTTCTTATTCTAATTCTCTCTCCATATTTAATAAGTATGGAGAGAGAATATGTTGAATTGAATAGCTAAAAAGTCACTCTCTCACCTACATTGAAAATAATTAATGACATATTATTATGGGTAATTTTGTCATTTTATTCCTCTTCTTAATATGTGTGAAAAGTCCACTAAAATTTTTATCCTAAAAAGGAGGGAGTATAAAATAATTTAAGGTATGTCTCAGTCAATGTTGACTAAGATTACTTAATAAAACAACGTAATTTTATTTTATATGGTCAAGTTTTTTATCTTTTGGTTATATATAAAAAAATCTTTAGTTATAATGTGTGTGTGTGTGTGTGTGTGACAATATTTGGGACACCGTCCTTTGGTTATCTTTCTTGTGGCTTGATAAGTCTTCACTTCCATGAATGAAATAGTTATAAAATAAGATTTCTTCCAAATTTGTAATTGGGAAAAAAAATGAAAGAATAAAAAAAAAGCAATTAATCAGCCAAATAATGAAGGTGATTTAGCAAAAAATAAAAAAAAAAAAATAATGAAGGTGGGCTAATATTTTGTTGACATAATATTGTAATGTCGGCAATGTGCAAATTTGTGAGCAATACTACTTCTTTTATGCATTAATGGCGATTACATTGCCTCAAAAAAAGGAAAGTATAGCACAAAACGTCAGTATGTCGGTCGCCAGGTTTACAACTTTCTCTAAAAATAGAAATAAAAAATCGTTATGATTTTTTTTTTATTTTTCAACCTCTTTAATATTTAATTTTTTTTGTTCATATGAAAAGAAATCATTGATTTGAACGTACTATAAATTAGCATGCATAATTATGCTACCCATATAGTAGATTTTTTTAAAATCGCGTCTACAGTAAAAATGAGTTGATTTCTACACACCCTATAATCACTTTTAGTTATGAATCATTATTATATATATAATATACGGTTCGGATATTAAATTTACCTTTTATCTAACATACCTTGCATACTATCCTTTAGCGACGGACCGGGCGACGATTCGGTCTGTCGCTACATATAAAACCATCGTCTTAGCTTTTAGCGACGGACAACATATAGCGACGGACCGAATCGTTGCCCGGTCCGTCGCTAAAGGGGGGTATACAAGGAATGTTAGGTAAGGGGTAAGCTTAAAATCCGGACTATATATGTGTGTGTGTGTGTGTGTGTGTAAGGAGGGGGGAACTGATTCATATCCGATCCTATGAATCAATTCAGATTCATATTTAGAACCAGGATGATTCAATAAAAATTCTAACCTAAGTCTAAGGATTCTCTGAGTAAGAACCTTAGTACTTTTTTCAAGTATATCCAGATAAAGAAATTTCATATCTAGAGTCGAGCTTCGCTCAGCATAAGAGTCTTACTTTCATATTTTATTAGTCAAGCATTAGCGCCCAATCTATACAAGGGCTTTGAAGGGATAGGGGAAGGGAAGAAAATAAAGATAGTCACTCCTTTTAGGAAAATAGTTCGTTCATTCACTTGCTCATGAACTCGTTGTCAATTTAAGGTTATCCTTACAATATATCGTTAGCGTCCATCCGTTGATCAAACGGTTAAATAGAGTTCTGTCCGCAGTTTAATACTGCGAACTGAACAAATATCCAAAATATTCCTCCTAGTACAAGTCTCTCGTCCACAGTATTAAATTACGGAACTTGAAAAAAAAATTAATATCCGCAAAACTACGGATCCCCAAAAACTTAAAAAAAAAAAAAAACAAAAAAACTTGGCACACAAGATATGAACTAGTATAGTAACCCACTGCTTTCGGAAATCAGATGTGATTTTCCGGATCAGAAAAAAAGAAAAACAAAAGAGTAGTGTCAGTATTGGAGCCATAGTCTGACTTTTCATGTTTGTGCCAGTGAAACATGTTTTGTACTATTGGTAACACTCTCGAAGTAGTGTAGTTCAATGACATTTAACTTAGCTTATAGGGATAAATATGAATCCAAAATTTCTAGATAATTTTCACATAGGTTAGGCTAATTTAAATTTGGACTTGAAAAAAATAAATTCATAATAAGTGACAAAAATTGGCTGCAAAAGTGAATCCAAACATTTATAAACAATAAAAATTTAATCCGACCTCATTAGTTTGTATATTAAGCATCGTAATCCTTTCTTTCTTGCTAATTTTTATCGTATTATACTTTACATCAATTTTGATGAGTCTTAAATTAATTGATTGGCAAACTCGCGAGTTTTTTTTTAGGTTATGGTTCATGGTAGAACTTGTGGATTATATAGAGTGTATGAGAGGTACTGAGAAGTTCTTGTAAAAGGTCAGTGTCGAGCGGAGCGGAGCGAGGCACTAATCCATCGCAATTTTAATTGTTTGGGTTGGACCGAAGGCTTGGGGGATGTGTGAAGTATGGTATGATGTTATAAAGACATTGTGGGTAGTCAGGTTATAATACGAATTAGAGTTGGAATAGAAATAACGGTTATACATATTTTAATTTTTATTGTAAAAATCATATGTACTCGGATCATAAATAAAACAGGTTCTCTCCCTTCTCTCGTAGACGTACCCGATTTTGGAGAATCACGTAAATTTTTGTTTTGATTTTTTTCTGTTATATGTGTGTGTGATGTGATCATAACAGTTCAATATATAAGCAACTGAAAATCACAATTGAGAAGTATCATCTCACAAGTATGATCATAAGCACAAATTAATTAGTGAATAAATCTTGTTGGTATGTTAATTAATTAATATATTAGGCCCACTTGGAGTGATTACTTTTTTGACTTTAATTTCCTAGGTAGGTGGTTTTATGAGCTCCATCCTCCTCCCATTGGTGTAGAATTGCAAAACGACAATTGTGAACACTCGCTCACCAACAAAACGACAATTGTGAACACTCACTCACTCACCAACCATCCATCCATAGTATACATATCTCTCTAACACGCACAAAAATTGTCGGCAGAGACCAAGAGGAAAGCATTCCAACTTTCTAAGCCTCTTCATTTTTATTGGTGAAAGACAAAGCTAATTACTCCCTATGTTACAAAATTAGAAATATAATTTAGAAATAATAAAAATTTAAAAATAATTTTATAATTTCAAATATATCAATATTAACTAAGAATTTAACAGTATTGGTGTAGCACCTACTAAAAATATAAGAATTAAAAATTCATGGACTGCCATTATATACACAAGCGGTGTCAAGAATGAAGTACTTATGTGGACTTCATTGTCTTTATTTTATTTACGTGTCATGATACTAGCACTGCTCGGATATATAATGTCAACGTATCTAAATTTAACTCCAAAATAATGACAAATGGAAATATTTATAATTTTGGAATAGAGTGAAAAGTAAAATTTAATCTTAATTTGGAAACATAAGCAGATTTACACAAGTGTTTGGTTAATTTCACAGAATTTATGTTGAAGCATTCTGAGTACTTACACACTGTAAATGATGTGGATAACATCATAACTGTCAAAACTCATTAATCATGGGGGCCATGGAGAGATTAAACTTTTAATTATGACAATTAAATAGTGTATATCTAGACTATGTACTTGATAATTGAACCATTGGATCAAATGAAGTCCCACTTTTCAAATTAACAACTTGCATTTAAAATATAAATGAGTTGAAAGTCTAATTTTCATTTAATAGATATATGTAATAGATATATGTAGCATAGTCGGCTGAACACAAAATCAATCGAAATAAAATGTTTGGAGTGTCACAGAAGGGACTATGCCGAATCCGGGTATTTGGAGTTACTTGCAATTAGAATTCACTTTCAAATTTAAGGTACTATATCTATATTTATGTTTAAGTTTTGTTCTTACATATTCCAGGCGTCAAAATTTAAGTTGGGAACACAAAGAAGACATGGAAAATGGGGGCAGGGGATCTGCTCTCACCGTATATATCACTGGTATACAATATTTTTGCACCTGATTAGTGTTGGTCTATACAACAATTGTGCCAATAGTTGGATCCAACCAATTTTAGTTGTTTTTATATATGTAAGTATATATGTACATATTGATGATCCAAGCATCACCATAATAAATTAAAGGAAGCAACCCCTAAGAGTTGGAAATCTAGAGAACTTTAATAGCAAACAAATTATGATGCCAAAGGCCTTACATTTACTTAGTTGCTGTTTATTTAACTCTTAATATCTCTTAACATATATCTGATTCGATAAGAGGGTGAAATTATTTGATAAAAGTTTGTTCGTCTCTTAATTGGTAAGAGAAATATATAAATTCAAATTATTAAAAGTTGTCTCTTAATGAAAATTGTAAATCCTAAATCTATGGAGATCGTACTCCCTCGATTCCAAATTTTAAGATCATTATTGATTCTTGAAAAATCAATTTGAGATATTTTTAAATCTAAAATTGATATTTTAAGTTTAAAAGTCGTTCAAATGCTTTATACTTTTTAATTACCAAACAATTTTTTTAAGTTCAAATGATCTAATTTATTAAAATATGCTAATTATTCAAATTTTAATTACTCAATTTTATCAAACACAATATCACTCTGCTACACTACTACTAGTAGTGTATTATTCTACTACTTTTTCCAATATTCATAATATCATTATCATTTAAAGTTTATTTGTCCCATTTGTAAAAGGGATGCCATACCCACCTCACATGGTTACCGTTATCACCCAATGTCAAGATATGAAAATCAGACTTGTTCTTCTTCTTCATAATACTAAGCAGAGAGACAATTTAAGGCCCACTTGGCACATGCAAATAAAGATTTCTCACCTGTATGTCACAATCTCCATATTTCCCTCGGCACTAAAATGTCTTTGGTCTTTAGCCAAACAAACTCACATGGTTTCATGGGATGCCACTATCTTAGTTTGGGATTAATCCACATGTAGACTTGTTACTATGAACTTTAGATCAGAAAAATAAAATTTTAAGAAAATAAAACTAAAAAATTAATTTTTTTTAAAGAATACAAAACAAAGAAAAGTTAAAACTCACAATTTTTAATTTCCCTTTCACATAAGCTAGAGTTTTTTTTTCATGTTCAAAAAATATTAGGGAATAAATATGGTAATCTAACATTATGCTTGTTTGCAATGACACATGAATTTCAATTATTTATATTTATTTTTATCAGTTTAATACTTTTAAACACTTCCGTTTTTGGATAAATCAACTTTTGGTACCTGTACTGGAACACGACTTACAATTTGGTACCCGAAGTGAAAAAAGTTACAAACTGGTGATTATACTCAAAAAATGTTACACTCCGTTAAACATTAGGGACACGACTTACAATTTGGTACCCGAAGTGAAATAAGTTACAAATTGATGATTGTACTAAAAAATTTTGTAATCTGGTGCTTGTACTTTCCAATTTTTAAATAATCGTTAAAATTGATCCAACGGGAGAGACAAACATATAGAGAGAGAAGCGAAGCCGACGCGAAGAAGATCCTCGATGTTTTATTCCATCTTTTCTTACCTCCCACATTCACACCATTGCTCCACTGTGGCACCGACTTGGAAACTCTAGTGTAATCCATTCATTTTTGTTGCATGAACTACAATCTTTTTCTCCGATTTCATTTACGATTTCACTCTAAGACGAGTTGTCCTTTCAATTAAACACTGAAAATCCTTTAAAAAATATATGGGAACCAATAATCAATGGAGAATCGAGACAAGAAGAATGAGAGAAAAAGAAGGAAAGAAAAAGAGAACCCTAATTTTCAAACAGAATAAAAATGAAACCCTACTGTTTAACGGAGTGTAACATTTTTCGAGTACAATCACCAGTTTGTAACTTTTTTCACTTTCGGTACCAAATTGTAAGTCGTGTCCCTAAACTTTAACGGAATGTAACATTTTTCGAGTACAATCACAAATTTATAACTTTTTTCACTTCAAATACCAAATTATAAATCGTATCCCAGTAAAGGTACCAAAAATTGATTTATCCCCTTTTGTTTTTTATCTTAGGTGATTACTTAGTGGTGGATGCCTCTTTTTCTATTATGTGACGTGCTTAGCTTAAGAAGATTAAGGTATGTTTCCCTTATATAGTTATATTTCTCTCCTCACCCCTTCCAAGTCTCCCCTAGGCCCCTATAATTCAAATATATGTCTAGATTTACTGCATTATAATTGTGCAAGTACTAAAAAAATAGAAAACAACAAACACTTTCTTATCTTTGAATTAGTTCTAACATGACAGTCGGGGGATTATATTTTTTGAAAACTGATATTTCCACATCACTTTTTAATATTTCCACATCACTATAGATGTATAACGACAATGAAAACCGCCGCTATAGGATCTAGCACTATCACGCAAAAGCATTTAACCAAGCACCTAAAATCTCATTTGAAGCAGGATTTATTTTTGCTAGTAAACACACAAGAAGGATTTATTTTATTTTTTACTAAAAAAAAAGGAGAGAGAGGATAAGATGAAAAGTACAGCAATATCAATATTAGAACAAAGTTTTGAAATGAAAAATATATCGGTTTGTAATGGCCTGGGTCCTGGGAATTACAAAGTTGACTCCTAAGAACAGCCCAGAAATCTGTGGCCAACTTTCTCAGCTATTACCAGAGGATTATACAGTCGCATAACAATGGAACATTAATTTAACAAACAGATGTTCTACAAAGAGTAATTGAAGAATGTGTGGATTCAACAATTTAACTTAACACATCTTCATAAAAACAGCAACGGACAACGCGCTTTTAGGTACTAGTTGGGATTTTACATACATCTTATCCATCATCTGGTAAAGATTGATGTTGTGCCACGCTCTCCGGCTTCTCACTTTTGTTATCAACAGGATCTGGAAGTTTCTTCAGGGCCTATAGAGACAACAAGATGAAGATAATTTTACCCAAAACCAATCTTGTCAAGTCAGTTAAATTTGATAGAAATGCAAAATTGTCCCGTCATGTTGACACTGAATTGCAATACAGACGCTAATGTTTCAATTTCTGTAATTTCATAGCTAATATTATCAATTTTTTGCAAAACTAACTAATTTTGATCAAAATAAGTCAATCACATGCATATCATGTGGCGTTTAAGGGGGTAAAATAGTCAATTTCTACAATGAATATATTCCCTCCAAAAAGAGGGGTAAACAGTCCGTATAACTGGACTATTTTACCCTATAAACAATATACACATGATTGACTTATTTGGTCAGAGGGAACAGTTTTGCAAAAAATTACAACATTGTAAAAATTGAAACATTAGCGTCTATACTACACTTCAGTACCAACATGACAGGACAATTTTACAATTTGCCCTAATTGTGACTGTGATTTACCTCATATATGTACCAAGAAGCAAAAGCATCTGTTGCGGCATACTGTAGTTGTGCCTCTGATAAAACAGCAGCCTCCCAGTTCCCCACTCTAATATGGGATGGCTTTGGAAGCTACAAACAGAATTTCAGTTAAACGTTCTAGTAAAGCATAGGGCGGAAACTAGAATGAAAATGGTCCAAAAGAAATGCTGCCATTATTCAATTAAGTATAATTTAAAACAGTAAAAAATCAAATCATTTCAAGCCTATTGGAAAGTATATTATTTTAAGATTCTAGGAAATTATTTTTTTCCAAATTGTCACATGAACCAACACCAGATCCCAAAAATATACTTGCCTAGAAAAACAAGAAACAAAAAAAATTAAAATAAAGATACCCAATCACAACATCCACAACGGTGGATGATCAAAACCCAGCATTACAAAACTTCTTTGACACATAGTCATTAATTATCTTCATTCTGCTCTGGACTGAAATATCAAAATATAACTCGATGAGAAAAACACATCACGATGAATACCGTAATGTATTATTGGCCATATCAACTAAAGAATATAAAACACTTTCGTTTCTGCCAGATTTCATCCGGGTTCGTCCCAGGTTGTTCGGGTCATAACTGATAAGTCTCTTATTCTCGCCTCATTTATCAATGGCTAATGAAGAGTGAATTCGCCTATCAGTTACTTTGTCCTTCCGTATATATTCAAAGCAAACTTAGAAACAATCAAACAATTACTTGTTGAAATGTACAATCAGTTACTTTCTCCTTCCATAGATCAATTTAAGAAAGCAAAAATCGGAGGGGCGCTAACCCATATCTGAGATCTATTACAATTTCAGATAAAACCCAAGAAATTAATAAGAATATCAAACAACGGTTCTCTTCATCCTCTTCTCTAAAAAGCTTCTTACACTTCTTAAATTTTATAGGTGAAAGTCACATATATGGGTCTATGAATATATATATATATATATATATATATATATATATATATATATATATATAGCCCGACTCTCTCCAGCGAATTGGAGGGAGCGAACTAAGAACGAACCGGCTATAGCGACGGTTTCTATGTTATAGCGACGAAAAAAAAACCGTCGCTATAGCTGGTTCGTTCTTAGTTCGCTGGAAAAGCGGACTGTATACATATATATATATATATATATATATACATATATGTGTGTGTGTGTGTATGTATGTAGTATATATACATCTCCATCCTATCTAGCTAACTTCATTTTCTCATTTTATATGTAATTGTGATATAGTTGGAGGCTTCAATTGCCAAATGAAGGAAATTACAATTGTAGCATGATTGCAAGTTATCACTTGCAAAGCTATTATACAGGGCAAAGGGTCAAAAATGTCATTGACTTTTACTGCGATGTCTACCGAGCACCCTATACTTTTTTTTGTCCAAAAATATCCTTAACGTTACATTTTTTGGGCCGCCCATGCCCCCGCCGTTAACAGAAGACAAACGGAGTTAAAATGTGATGACGTGGCAGACACATGAAGGCTTAAATATAAAATATATTCTAAATAAAACAATATATATCATTTAATCAAGACAAAAACTACTAAAATTCAAAATAAAAAAAACATAACATATTTACATCATTTAATCAAAATACTAAAATTCAAATTATTTTGTTAACTAATCAAAATAACTAATTAAATAAAATAAGTTGTATAACATATTTACATCATTTAATCAAAATACTAAAATTCAAAACATAACATATTTACATCAAATACTAATTAAAAAAATATTAAAATACTAATTAAAAAAAATACTAAAAATACCAAAAAAAATCAAATTAATAAAATACTAAAATACTAAAATTTAAATTGTTTTGCTAATTAATCAAAACAACAAAAATTCAAATTACATCATTAAAATACTAAAATCATAATACTAAATACTAATTGATATAAAATTTTAGTATTAGCGTTATATATTTAGTATTATATTTTAGTAATTTTACTAAAAATATTAACGTTAATATTTTTATAACATATACTAATTGATATATTTTTATAACATATACTAAAATATATAACGTTAATAAATATATAACATACTAAAATATATTTTTATAACATATACTAATTGATATATATATATAGCCCGGCTCTCTCCAGTGAACTGGAGGGAGCGAACTAAGAACAAACTGGTTATAGTGACGATTTTTTTCGTTGCTATAGCATAAAAAACCGGCTTTCTATGCTATAGCGACGGAAAAAACTGTTGTTATAGCCGGTTCGTTCTTAGTTCGCTCCCTCTAGTTCGCTGGAGAAGCAGACTGTATATATATATATACATCTCCATCCTATCTCACTAACTTCATTTTCTCATTTTATATGTAATTGTGATATAGTTGGAGGCTTCAATTGCCAAATGAAGGAAATTATAGTTGTAGCATGATTGCAAGTTATCACTTGCTATCTCTCTCTCGTACATTACATAAATATCTATAATTTTTTTGTGAAATTCAATGTTTCAATGGGTTCAATTTGGGAGACTTTGATTAAGTTCTTTCTTAAATATGTTAGATCCTTTTCAATATTTATTACCCTTTTTTTGTTGAGACATCAGAATAGCATGAGGCTATTTTGATCTAAAACAAGGTATCTCTACATTGTTTTTCATTATTTTTTTAGTATTCTCAATGTTTGAACCTATTTTTCGGGTTGATTGTTACTCCCCCGTTTCACAAAAGGTCCTATTTGAGAGTTTTAGGTGTTTCATAAAAAGTCTACTTCTGTAGTTACAATAGTATAAAATGACACAACATTCTCATGTTACCATATATATATGTACAAATTGTAAACAAAGAAATTGACTTTAGTTTAAGTTTTGTTTTAAGAAGCATAAACTACTTCGGGGTTTAATTGGATTGAATCGATGTCCTTTAAACGTTTAAAGTTTTTGTAACATTTATTTAGTGGAAGCTTCCTTAAACAATGGCTTGAAAGGACCTCTTAGGGATCCAAAAATTATAGACTAGATATACCCGTGCTTCGCACGGGATACAATACTAGTGTTTATAATGATCCCTCAAATATGTCCAAAGATCTCGAAATGATCTTCCACATCCGGGGAGAGTCTTGTGCTGTAAATGCACAACCAGGTAAAGAGTAGGTGTTGAGCTAATAACAAATTAATAACCCCTAAAGAAACTATAGAGTAAGGCCTAATTGAGAATGAAGAGAATCATTGATTGTGGCATAAAGACCTTTACTACAAATTGTCAATATCCCACTAAACCCAAAAAGTTCAAAGTTTAAACAGCATATTAACTAAAGTTTCCACATATAAACTTCAAATTGCAAGTCCTAATGGATAAAAATTCTTATGTCAAGTTGAAGCAAGGATTGAAGTTCTCCAAAGATTTAAAACAATAATGAGAAAGATATCTCAACTTAGACACCAATAAGTGAATCTGCATAACATCTGGTAACAAAAAACCACCTCAAAAACTGCAACGGCACGTGAAAGAACAGGATTGGGATGAAAGAGCATTAATATGATGGATCAACATATTATTCATTTCAGAAGACCCAATAATTGTGTTATATAATCAAGGAAAGATCAGCAATAGCTTTTAATAAGATCAATAAATTACACAATAGATAGAGAAAGAAGGGAAAATGTACTAACAAATGACATGATCAAATATTTTAAAGGCATACATTTCATCAAAAGCAAACGCCTTCAGATCAAAGATAGTATAGAGATTCTACTGAATCAGAAATTGGGATATAAATAATATATAAAATCCCCAAAAGCAAAAAACTCAGAAGCAGTAATTGCCTGGAAGTGGAAAACAAACTCTCCCACAAGGAAAAGCCATTTCTGAAGTCCTCCAGTAAACCCAGACTCATGAAGGTCAAGTCAAAGCCCTACTAAAAGGGACTAAAAATATAATCAACAAAACTGTGGTCCTTGAGATAAACTTAAGTGATAGGTCCCTTGGTCTGAAAGGAAGATAAGTATATGCATCATTATTCACTTGTAAAGTTAATTTGAGCAAGAAGAAAGATCACCAAAATTGTTTTTTTTTTTTAAATTGGAAAAAATAACATTCATCCCACTATAGTTGACACGTTTTGTGCATTAAACCACTAAACTTTTAATTTTTGCAATTACCCAACTCAACTAATTAAAAATATAAATTAGGTCATTCTGTTAAATTAATCTAGCGGACGTTTATTATTTACCTACATAGCTGTGTGAAAAAATTAAGAAAATTAAAATAGAAATTATGTGACCAATGAGAGTGATTAAAGTTGCCACCTCATTTTCTTCTATAAATTTCCTTTTTCAATTGTTTATTTTCTTCCTTCCATTTAACTTATTTAAACTTTATTTAACTTTTACTTATATTTGGTGTTCTAAAAAGCGGCCTAGGATACGCCTAGGCACTTGGCCCCTCTGGCGCCTCGCTTAGGCCCAAGGCGGTGAAAATATCCCTCCAGAAAATTAAGCAAGGCCTAGGCGGGAAAAGTGGGCCTAGGCGGAGAAGTTTTTTTTATTTTAATAACTACCCAAACCAGATCTTGATATATTTATTTTTCTAATGATTTACCATATTATTATAGTTGTAATTTTTTGAACTTATACCAACTTCAAATTATATAAATTATGATACATTTGTATGAGTGTGAGTCCGATGGAGACATTATCTTGGAGGAATATGGAGAAGAAGAGTTAGAGATATATTGGAATATGGAGATGATGACTATTAATTTGTATTTTTGATTATTTGTTTGTGTTTGAACTTTAAACAATTGCATATTTGTGTTTGAACTTTGACATTGGCAATATAGATATGTGTTTGAACTTTAAGCAAATGTCTTTATTATTTTTATTGTTTTGCATTATATTATTGTTTTGTTTGGATAAATGTAAGACAAAATATTAAATTTGGCTTAAAATAAAAAATCCCCGCGCAAGGCCCCCGGCCGGCCGCCTCCCGCCTTCTAGAACATTGTTTAGAGTTAGCTTATATCAGATCTGGATTACCATGGCTACTCGATTTCAACGCGCAGCTCACAGGTATGGAAGAAAGAGGCGGCCATGGAATCGGATCTAATCACAAGAAGAAAGTAAACCCTAACAAAAGCCCTAATTTTTGTAGACGAAATTAGCACAATGAAGAACCCGAGGTTTTAATACTTCAGTAGAAGAACCTATGCTTTTATATTTCTTGTAAACCCAAAATACAAACCCAATTCATATTTACTTCTCTACAAAATCTAAAACCATATATGAAATTTTGTGTATTTGGTGATCAAGTCTGGGTTTTGCACAGGGTTACCAAAACATCGTCCTCTCCAACAAATATCATCGTTTTGGTCATATGAAGTCTGGGGGGGGGGGCGTATCAAACTTGTATTTTCGTATTTTTGTTTTATGAAACTTTGAACATAAATGGTTATGGTTGTTGGACGGGCCAGATCAATTTTTACAAAGATCTTAACTTTTTATAATCCTCAAATCAAGTGCAAAATATTGTTAAATTGATATAGCTATCACATTTTTCTTTATTAGTCTGGAGATTTTATGACCCTGTTTTGTGGTGGAATGGAGATTAGATGGAGGAAATTAAATGGTGAAGAAGGAAGGAAGAAAGATGATTAATAAAATCTAGAGAGAGAAGGAAAGAAATAATAATAATAATAATAATAATAATAATAATAATAATAAACTATTTAAAAGTCATGTCAATATTTAAAATTCTTTTTTCTAACTATTTTTCTACACAGTTTTTTTTTATTATTTTTTCTTCACACAGTCTGTAGGTAAATCATAACGTCTGTTTGTTTAATTTACCAGAATGACTCGCTTTTATATTTTTAAATAGTTTAGTTGGGTAATTGTAAAAATTAAAAGTTTAATGGGTTAATGCACAAAATGTGCCAACTATAATGGGATAAATCTTATTTTTGCAAAAAAAAAAAAAAAAAACTGATCTTGTGCTCCAACCAAATATTTCTGTATTAGCGGATTTACTAATCAAAGCTCAAAGAATGAAGAAGAATACCCACAAAACAGTTATGGACTCATAAAGAAAGTCTCTTAGAGCTAACCCGACTAGAGTTTAATAAAACTTCCCTATCCGTCACATGACATGCAGAGTATGAAAAGGGCTATCATGGCAGTAAAATTACAGCAACAAGTATAGCAGCCAAAAGTACTGGAAGAAGTCTAAGAATAACAGCCTGAAAAATGTACAAAAGGAAAATTAAATATAGCCTACTCGCTAAAAAGCATACTATATAGCCTGAAGCAATCACTACAAGATAATCACCCATTTCTTGAGGGGGCACATCATTGTTTTCAGAAACAAGGTTAAACATAAGAAATAAGAAATACTGAGATACCATAACCAAACCAAAACTAACCTTTTTGCATATAAGCATTTCAGTTAACGACCCTAAACTCCAGCTCTTCGAATCTCCACCAAGCTTTTGATTGGCTAGCTTAGACAGATCTTCCAAAGCTTCTACAGATACTTTATGATCACGGAAAACCTTAGTAGCATCATTTGCAATGCTAACTCCAACCTACGCATGTGCTAAAGCAGTATAAAACACACTTACAAGTATATGCAGAATCAGACATTTAAAATACTCCATCCAGAAAACTTAGAAGCTTAATAGTTTATGGATCCAACTAACCTTCACAGACGTAGGATCCTCAAGAAGAGATCGCAACTTCTGGGGAATTCCAGTGTGAATAATATGCATCACATGACAATGACTTTTGTCCCCACATATCTGCATAACTGCAGCCTTTCCAGGCTTAACACCTGCAGAGTTCAGCTTTCGTCAGTCAAAGTTTTAGCGATAGAAATTTAATTCAAACCATAAGTGCTCCAAATGCAAATTAAAACTCACACTTATTAATTGGATCTTAAACTACAAGAAACAGTGTTTATTTGAAGCAAACAACTTGATGAAAAGGAGGTGCAAGCATGGTGAATTCCAGTTGAGAGTCTTGTGTAAACAAGACCCTCATAGAAGGCCCTACAATGAAGACTAAGGCTAAGTTTGAAGGGCAGATAACGTTCTCAGAATTTTGCAGCATTTGGCGCATGTCACGAAAAGGGTCAACTGAATACGTTTCCGATCGATGGAAAATCCCTTCGCTATTCGTTCAATATTCGGAAAACGACTTAAGGATTTGAAAAATGTAAGTCATTTACCGGAGGGTACCCAAATGTTCTCTCTTTCTCTCTCTTACTTTAATAGCACTCTTTCTCTTTTCTCATTTCTTTTTTTTTATTATCTATATTTTTGGATTTCATAAAATACATATATAGTTTTTTAATTTTGCATATTAAATAATATATTATTTCTAGATTTCATCTCTTTTTATCATGCATGAATACTGCAGCTTATTTTTTTTAATTACGAATACTATTTTAAAAAAATATATAACCCTAAAATAATTTAATTGTTTAGTTAATGACATTATCATAAATAGTATTTCTAGACTAATAATATGAATTTTTACCCTAAAATTTATGAAAAAAATTCTTAGTTTAGTTTCTTGTGGCTTATTTTTTAGTTGTGGTAATATCATTGAAATTCATAAATTTTCTTGAAAAACAATATGCATAAACATGAATTTTCTAATTGAGATTAGTGTTGATCGATTGGAAATTTTGCTAAAACATGGTAAGGTCTTTTTTTTTTTTTTTTGCAAACTTGAACATGACTGGCCTTTCTCATTCTCTATTTTAATTCACACCTATTATTTTTCAACAAAAATATTTAGAACTATTATAACTGGCATTGCTTGTTATTAGGATATAAAACTAACCTACTTCTCAACACACGGAATAACAGGGATAAACACTAATTTAGACTAGGGTTGGGATAACCATCCAAATTCCAGTCCACATCCAATCAAAGGTCATTATTATATTTCAATGGCTTTCATATATTTGTGATTTGTATTGGGGTTGTTTGTTTACATCTGAACGAGTCTGAATCTGACTGAATAAGTCATTCAAACCATTTGTTTTATAATTTTTAAACTATGAATGTGTCTAAACGATTCATCCAGAAAATTGTGGTCGAATCAGTAAGATGAATAATATTTTTACCTACCTACCCTCATAGACAATTAAAAATTACATTATATATGCATCTTTTTTTACTATCGTAAACAAATTTTGTTGTTTAAATTTTTTTTTTCTTTGTTTGTTTAATAATTTGGTCAATAACCAATTTAATGAATGTTGTTATAGTATTTTGTTTTGGTTTTATGGACTAATAGAATTTTATTTAAAAAAAATTAGTGTTTATTCCTAAAATTATATTACTAATAGTATACTCTATCAAAGATTGTTTACAAGTTTATATTTATTTTTTCTTAAATAGCATTGTTTATTTATAATTACATAATAAATTAGTTCATAATAATTCAGAAGGTTAATATAGAAAAATACACGTATTCAGATGTTTTAGACAGAAACTATCAAACACATCATTTCATTTTATATTCAAAGCTTCTACCTCATTCAGATTCTCTTATACATTCAGAACTTTTCATTCAGTTTTATCAAACAATACCTTAGTTCGATCCGTTTAGTCTATCATCTAAACAATGTAAATTTTTAGATCCCAAAGTCTACTGAGGCATGACGGGAGAGGAACAAATAATTCTATACTAAAGCAGACAGAACTAAGCATTATCTCTCCGGATCATGTCATGGAAGTTGGAAACACTATGATATTAATTTGCATGGACATTGCATGTACTCCGACTAGCTCCAAAGAAGCATTTGCAAGTGTACTATTTGGGAATCGTTCTAGTTAGATGAAAGACATTGCAAGTTCTCACATCATTACTTCGCTGCAATCAAAAGTACATGTAAAACTGAAGGACATAAAGAGTAAAAGATTTAGACTATTTAAGTTGGGCTGAAATTTCTCAAACAAAACAAACTGTGATGTTCTTAACAGAAGTTTTTTCACAAAATCTATTTTGCTAAACATGCACAAACAAAACAAAAGGGAGACAAAGGTCAAAATAATAAAATTATTATTAAACCGTCCAACAATCTCCATTCATAAGCTAATCCCAAAAAGATCTTATTCTAGCCTTAGTTGAGGTGAGTTGTAACATATCCCTGAACAGTTGCATAATAATGATAAATTTCAGGTATTTTTTGAACGGTGAACTGAAGAAGCAAAAGAATAGATTAAGAGAGGAAAACATTAAGATTTGTATATGTGCCAACTTTGAGTGATGAGACAGATGTCACGACAGAGTATAGAAAAAGTTAAATAGTGATAAAAAGTTCGGTTCAGAACATACCTCTTTTAAATGTGGGTTTCCACTCAATGTCAAATCCTAGAACGGTGTGACCTGCTCCTCTTTTCTTAGCTTCAACAAACTTTAGAAGCTCCTCTGAAGCTTTCTCCACCTCAGAAACTGTTCTGCTATACACAATTTTACCTCCAAAAGTAATTTTCGGGTATTGCATCATTGACTTGGCTGATACAGAAATAAGAGAATATCATAACTGGCTACTTTCTTTCTAACACTTGCAATACTTAACTATTGTGAAATGTTAGTTACCACCACTATTTGACTAAGTTTAGGAACTAAATCAATTTGGCTCTACCAATGGTACATACCCCTTTTATAGTGCACATTAATATATTTATAGACCTAATGCCCCTTATTAATTCATATTCATACTGTAAAAATTTTATTCAAAAGTTTCAGCCCTTGTTCTTAAATTTACACTCTATCATTCAAGACAATTGATTCGTTTATGAGAAGAATGCTGCTAATGTCCACCAAATTATGCACCAAATAAGTACAGAATGCAACTTTTTCCTATACAAATGAAAATTTTTCTACCGAGAAAAGTTGCATTTGTCATTTTATATAGAAAGAATTGCATGTTGCATTCGGTGCACAAATTCACTGGACATAGCATTTTTGCTTTGATAAACTATGGCAAAGACAACTTCATATTCAAGAAAAACAATGAAAAATGCATGTTGAATGTGATTAGTTCAGGTTTTCTTCTTTATATACATATTGGAGTACATAAATTGACCAAATGTAAAATATTTTTTTCACACTAGCACTGTTCTGTTATATCCTTTAGCTTTAAGGCAATAAGGCAACCTAGTTTTGGTGTCGCATTTCAATATACAAACTTTCTTCTTCTCTTCAGCTTTTTTAACTCACTAAAAAAAACAATATCAGGATAAGGGAAAGCTTCCGGATATCTAAATATTTAATCAACAAATTTAAAACTAGTAACCACGACAAAATTCCAAAAGTATCAAATATTTTAGGGCATGTCACACCATTAACTGAAATTCATACATTGAAAATTGTCACCGCTACCAAATAAACAACAAAAAAGTTTCAAATTTAAAGAAAACTTTACCTTGATGAGTAGATAAACAAATTTTGTTCAACCAATTTCTAGGGCAAGGTGCCAAGGAAAAAGGGCTTGAGTTGTTTCCAGTAAATGGGTGTTGTTGTTGAGACCCGGAGAGTGAGTCGGGTAATCGCCGGCGTGTTTTGGGCCGCTGTTCGGCGCAGTCGCCGGTTGAATTGCCGGTGTCGGGACTCTTGATTGAAGAAGATGATGATGCGGATTGAAATGCGGCAACAATGGCTTGGAGTTCTTGATCTGTAAAGGGTTGGTCCCAATCTGAGGGTAGTGTAGAGGCTTTAGTTTTCATTAGAATTTCATTTGAGGAAGAGGGGACATGGCGGCGAGATTATTGGAAGGGACTACTACATAGCTATGTTGGTGATTGCCTAATTGGTGAAAAAGAATAGGAGGGAAATTGGAAGAAATATTTAGCTAGTTAGAATTTGAAAATGATATTATAAATAAAAATATATTTTTTTTGTTTTTTTTATTTTCCTTTGACTATTTAATATTGAGGAAAATTTGTTTACTATTTAGATATTTATAAATAGACAAAATTCATTACGATTATTTTTTTTACAAAAAAAAATAGCAAACAAAAGCATAATACAAGATTTGAAAATGTAAAATTCAACCTAAAATTTCAAACATGATCAAATTAAATTGTATAAATATTAAAATTATTTTAGAGTCAATTTTCACATTTTGAATTTAATTTAGGTGATATAAGACATCAAATATATTATGTCTGAATTAGTGAAACTTTAATCTTTCTTATATATAAGAATGTGAAATGAGTATCACTCAAAAGAAAAATAAATAGCAAATCTAAATTAAACAATTAGATTTTTATCGATAAGAAAATACAAAAAATGACAATTAAACAATTTGAATCTTTTGTGCCACCCATCAAGAACAAGAAATGAAGATATTTGTTTCAGATTTTTTAAACAATCCATTATAAAATTAGAAATATATTTGTAAAATGATAATTCTTAAGAAAATATTTATTTTTTTCCAACTAATCTCTAACACACAAAAATGTGGGACTTCTAACATTGTAATACTCGATCTACTGAATTACAAGGGAAATGCACAATGAGAATTTTCTTTTCAGCAAATGTTACCCCAAAGTGAGAATAATACAACACTATATAATACAATTTCATTAATAAATGCAAATCAAAACTTGATGAATTTTACCAAGAACAGAATACAAGAAAGCTAAACACATCATCATGTTTTGAAGTGTTACTCAAGCTACCATGATATGAAACCACCTATAAATCCTATTAAAACAAAATTCCTCTAATACCCTACAAGTTAAAACCCAATGGTTAATACATGAACCTTATTTCTCTTCCAAGAAAACAATTTTAATGAATGAAGTTGAAGAAAGATTTTGTGATTCTAACGCAATGAGCAAAAAATGACGGTGACAAATGATTTTGACTTAATCCTTGTACTTCATGTCGGACATAGAGAATCCGGGCATGTCAAATGAGGATGAGAACTTCTCGACATCAGCCTTGAGTTCCTCAATGTCCTTGTTGTTCAAAAGACCCTTGTTGAAGTCCTTCAACAGCTTCCCGTATTCCTTTTGGATATTCAAGGTGATAGTGACAGCACGGTGGAGGAATTCTGCAATCTGCTCAAAGTCCTTCTCAACCAAACCCCTTGAAGTCATAGCCGGAGTACCTGTAAACAAAAATTCTATCACTCACGCGTGATCAAGAGGAGGGTGGTTTACTAAAACCAAAACTATGATCTGGAACTACTTGTAATGAGGTTTTTCTTCAGTAGTAGCAAGTAGACGTATGGGGGTGAGAGACCACCGCCAAGAGGAAGACTTGGTCGACACCATCAGGCAAATTGAAGTACATTGTTTGTCACACAAAACAAAACAACAAGAAGAAGTGAAACAATAAAGTAGATTGGTAACCAGACTAAAAGTAAACTTGTCTCAGTTCCCAGACCAAATAAAATGTGTTGGTTAAGCAAGTGAAGAAGTTGATATTTGTCCAATTCTTCTCCCAGGTTGGTCATGTGTTGTTGGTATGCTGTTTGCAGTCTTTAATTCAGAGAAAGAACAAGAAGAATTTCATCAACATATATGCTTCTTTTTATGTATTATAATTTTAATTTATTAACTACATCACAAAACTATTGTTTGCTGTATATGCATCATTTTCTGCAAAGCATGGACCACAATCTTTGGACAAGTTATATAGGTTTTTCTATCAACTTAATTATCTACAGAAGTCAGAAGTGGAAGTAAAAGGTTTTGAAAGAGAAGATAGAATTCCCACTTTCCCCTGTCAGGGTCCTCCCAAAACAAGAAATTACACTCTAGAAAGGTACAATCCAATCTTCCCTACACCCTCAGATAAACTCAAACAGGAAAAAATCTTTACCAACAAAAAATAGGTTAAGAGTGGAGACACTACTATTCAATGCATAAATTCTTACCAATACGCACCCCTCCAGGGGCCAATGCACTGCTGTCACCGAATACAGCATTCTTGTTCACAGTGATGTGGCATAGATCACAAAGCTTCTCAACCTTGTTGCCTGTAATAACAGCAACGAATGAATAAGATTGGAAAATGAAAATAAGTGTACCAACATCATATTTCCAAGAAAATATGTGAACTTGATCTTTATACCAGTCAACCCAAGAGAGCGAAGATCCCAAAGAACAAGGTGATTCTCAGTGCCATTAGTGACAATATTGTAGTTTTTGCTCATCAAGTAGTTTCCAACAGCAACTGCATTGGCCCTAACTTGTTTAGCGTATGCCTTGAAAGCAGGAGATGCAGCCTGTTTTAGAGCCACAGCTAAGGCACCAATCTGGTGATTGTGAGGACCACCCTGGAGGGATGGGAAAACAGCAAAGTTGATCTTGTCTTCAAAATCATAAACTGCATCTTCTGGTTGTCCCTTCTTAGCTGGTTTAGGTCCCTTCCTGTAGAATATCATACCAGCCCTAGGACCCCTCAGGCTCTTGTGGGTTGTGGTTGTAACTATGTCACAGTACTCAAAGGGATCTGCAGCTTCCTGCACCGAGAGAATAAATAATGATAATCCCCAAAGCAACAAAATCTAGCCTTGATTTTTAACCAAATCAGTTAATACAGCAATGTGGAGATTTTAATTTCCAACAGTGCTTTGAATGTGGGGAGAATTTGCATTAAAATTCTTTTATAATGAGCTCAATAAAATTATATGAGATTATTTTTTTAAAAACAAAGTTTAAAAGGTTAACAATAATTTTGATTATTTGCATAAGAACTGTAGTGAGGCTGATTTACTTTGATGCTGTAAAATGAGCTTACAGTTCGGGATCGATTCGTACTCGCTCGACTCAAAGTTCGATTCGAGCTCGACTCGAAATATAAATGAGTCAAATATGAGCAAATTTTAAAGTTCGATAAATTACTAAAACCTCCTCAAATTGTAATTTTCTATAGATACTCGGATCATATTCGTTCGAAAAGTTCAAACTGCCCAGGCTCGATTCAGAATCGTGCTCGACTCAGTAGCTAAATGAGCCTCAATCAAATCTTATTTTATACTTGATAAATTTTGCGAACCAAATCTGAGTAACTCAATACTCGGCTCGACTCGGTTCGTTTACGCCCTTAGATGTGGCTCTATTTGTATAAAATAATAAAAGGTAATGGCCCACAGGAATATATCTACACTATTCACTAAAAGCCAATCTCAACTTTATTGCAGTTGGATATAAAAGAATAATTAAGTTAGTTGGATCTGATTCACTGAAATAAATTCAATAAATTTGGGTCTTTGCCGAGTGCCGACAAAGCCAAGCTTCTCTAACTTATACTATGGTCTCAATTTCAAATCAACAATAACTTTAACACTTAATTATGGTTCCGATCTTAAATCATTTAAGATAATTTTAATAGACTTCTACCATAAGCAAAGTAAATTAGAAACAAAATTTCTGATGCTCACATTTAGTAAAATAGAAAACAATTAGGGATTTCTACTAAACCGGTGTCTTTAACTACAACATCCGGAATAAAAAAAAATAGAGACAAGGAGAACATATTTTTAAGATGCCAATGCAGATCTGCAAAATCTATTCATATTACACCAGCATTACCTAATAACCCAATACATGCCGTAAACTCCTAGATCCAAACTAACAACTTAGCCTATTTATGTTCTAAACAGGCAAAGTTGAATTCCTACGGCAATTAGTCATACACAATGACACGCCCCAAATTAAACAAAAATCTTTCAAGCCTAAATATATCTTACCTTTCATGCCATACAGATCCTGATCCAAACTACCATTCACTCTCATTAACCAAATAAAAAAAATAACCAAAAAATTAATATTTGCAGGCAATCATATTATAGAATTTATATAGGGATCAATGCTAGTGTGCCCAAATTGAACATAAAATTTTCAAAAGCCAAATTCAGGCATCCACTTTTCCAAACTCAACACATTTTCACTCAATTAACCAACCAAAAATGAAATTTAAAATAATAATAATAGGAAAGAGTGTAAATATACCTGAGCAGCAACAAGGCCACTAATATGAGCCATATCACAAAGCAAGAGTGCCCCACATTTATCTGCAACCTCCCTAAACCTCTTATAATCCCAATCCCTAGGATACGAACTTCCACCACAAATAATCATCTTAGGCCTAAAATCCAATGCCTTCTCTTCCAACTTATCATAATCAATATACCCAGTTGAGAAATTAACTTTATACGGCAAACTCTCAAAATAAATCGAAGTCGCCGAAATTTTCTTCCCACCGGAAGTATAATACCCGTGAGTCAAATGCCCACCGGACGGCAAATCGAGCCCCATAATCCGGTCATGTGGGTTGAGCACGGCGGTGTAGGCGGCGAAATTGGCGGGGCTGCCGGAGTAAGGCTGAACATTGACACCCCATTTAGTGGGGTCGAGACGGAAGGCTTGGAGGGCGCGGGAACGGCAGAGGTTTTCGATCAAGTCAATAAATTCGTTGCCGCCGTAGTAACGGTTGCCGGGCATTCCCTCGGAGTATTTGTTGGTTAAGGGGCTGCCGAGGACCTCCATGACGGCCAAGGAGGTGAAGTTTTCCGACGCGATGAGCTCGATTCCTTTGCATTGGCGGCGTTTTTCCTTTTCGATGAGATCGTGGATTTCGGGATCCATTGTTAAGAGGGGGGTGTTGCCCCATGTATTGACGGGATCCATGGCAAGCTGAATACAGAGAGGGAGAGACGGACAGAAAAGGAGGAAAAGAGAAACGGAAGCGGAGTTTTTGCGGGTTGAGGTACGGGAGTTTAAAAGAGGATATAAATTATTGAATTACGAATGTGGTCCTCCTCGTGATTTGGTTTTTTTGGTGGTGGCGACTCGCGAGGGAAGAGTGGCAGTGGATGAGGTGGGTGGTTCTCAAGTTTATGATTGATTCTTTGAAAGCAGGTACTCAGGTTAAAACTTTTGTTTTTTTTACTATAAAAATAGATAACCGTTAAATTTACAATAAAAAATATTATTTTCACAATAAAAGTATGCTATAGATTCTATAGCTACGGTTTTCACGTCGCTATACATCTACAGCAATACTTTTATTATAGAAATAATAAAAAGTGTTGTTGATTTAACAATTCTCTAAAAATAAAGCTTGCATTTTTGTAAGGTTAGATGGCAATTTTGATCCTCTAAATAACTACCCATTTTTAAAATCGTCCTTAAAGTTTATTTTTGGCCAACTAAAATTTTAAAGTGACATTTTTCTATTTTTTTTAATCTTTTTACCCGATTTGACCCAACCCCACCCATTTTAACTAAATTTTGAACCAACCCAACCAATTTGACCCAACCCCAATTTCACCGATTCATTTTTAAAAAAGAACAAAAAAGTTTCAAAATTATTTAAAAAATAATTATTATTTAAAATTTTTTAAAAATAATTATTATTTTTAATCTTTTTAAAGATTAAAATAATTATTATTTTTAATATTCTAAAATAAAATACTATTTTTAAAATAATAATTATTTTTAATATTTTAAGATAAAATATTATTTTTAAAATAATAAATATTTTTATATTTTAAAATAAAATTCTTTTAAAAATATTTATTACTTTCAAGAAAAAATATTAGAAACTTTTATTTTTTTTCAAAAATAACTAAAGTTACATAAAATATAGATTCAAAAAAATTAAAGTTTAAATTTTTTTAATTCTTAAATATTTTTATGAAAATTTACACATCTTTTAAAAACTAAAAATTATCTAATTTTGTTTTATGAAAATAAAATTTTTTTTGATTTCCTTTTTTGAATCTATATTTTATGAAATTTCACTCATTTTTAAAAAAAATAAAAATTCTATTTTTTTTAAATAAAGTTTTATTTTTTTAAATTTATATTTTATAAAATTTTACTCATTATGGGCAGGAGCTTCTCTCGCCTGGTTCTGCATTGTCGACGTCGGATTTTTTATTTGTCCCTTTTTCGTTACCTGTTCTTTTGTGTTCTCATTTTATATGAGATTTGTTTGAAAAAACACATGAAAAAGGTCCGACATGTGTAATGTCAACGATTGGACTATAAGAGTCGCCAGTTGATTTTTTAACTAGTTGTACCAACACAACCGAAAAAAGGTTTGCACATTGACCCACTGATGCGACACTGCTAAACGGGTCGGTGAAACCGAGATTCATTTAGGGTCCGGGCACTTGCTTATGCGGAGGGAATGTGTTAGGCACCCCCCGACATCCGTGTTACCACGGTGACCGTCACTTTTCAAGAAACTGTTATATGAATGTGTGTGTGTGTGTGTGTGTGTGTGGGTCAATGTGCTGTTATTTGGAAGTAGTGTTATGCATCGTTTGCATCTATATACAAAGGGTTTGAATTTATGTAAAAAATTCAGTTTTAAACACGATATAGCAGTGATGTTTTAGAAAAGAGGTTTTTCAAACCCTTGTGCTCAATAGTAATTGAGGCATTTGATACTTCCATTTTATTCAATATTCGGCTGGATTGATTTTATTTTACAGATGCGAGGCATTTGTATGAAAATAATGTACCAAAATGGTGTTGAATTCCTCGTGGGTATGAAAACCATATGAGGAAATTCAAACATCACAGATAAATTTACAAGCTGCTTACAGATAAAAAGGTCCATCACGGGAACCGAATCTAGATTCAGTGGACTGAATCTGTGATCACATGATTCCTAGGCTCACATGATGCCGCAATTGATAAAACGCAGTAAGCAGGTATATATAAAAGCTGTAAATATATATATACAGACATGATAACCAACCACGAAGCACATCCATGGGGAATCAGAAATGTAAATAAAGCTGTAAACCACCACGGAGGAAACTCCAAGCGGGACGAAATGTACATAAAGCTGTAAAAACGATCAACCATCACGAAGTAAATTCTAGGTGGGACGAAATTTAAATATATATATATATATATATATATATATATATATATATATATATATATATATATATATAAAAGCGATAAACGCACTGGATATAAAATACAGGCTCATCGGACGAAGTCCAATAACAGTTGATATATATAAGTATATAGATATATATATATATATATTAAACCAGTAAACGCATCGGATGTAAAATTTAGGCTCATCGAACATAATTCAACACACAGTTCATATATATATATATATATATATATATATATATATACACACACACACACACACACGAAAGCAAATAAACGCTCCGGATATAAAATCCAGGCTCATCAAACAATGCCCGACAACAGTTAATATATATAAATATATATATTAAAGCAGTAAACGCTCCAGACCGAAGTCTAGGCTCATCGAACAGAGTTCGACATGCAGTTCATATATATATATATATATATATATATATATATATATATACACACACACACACACACAAAAGCAAGTAAACGCTCCAGACCGAAGTCTAGGCTCAATCGATGCATAACTCGATAATGTTAGTCCATATATATAAATATATATATGTAAATATATATGTATATACAAACTGAAATAAAACCAAGGACTGAAGTTCAGGCAAACACACGCAACACGACTCTCAATGTGAAGAACAGTGTGTGCAAAGATGAAGAGAAAGGCTTTAAAGTGTGTGAGAAGGCTTACAGTGGGCTGCCAAAGAAGACTTCTATATCTTTAAAGTAGATAAACACTAGCTTCTGTCGGTACAAAAGTAGATATATATGAGCTCACAAGTGTTTAAAATGAGATAGCACTCAGTTTAGGGTGTGTACAGAGCAAATTGGGCAGGGCTTCCTCGACGTTTTCTCTTACAAAATGGCCACCCCAAGCCCTCTATTTATAGAGGGTGGAGTCGCAGGTGTACTTGCGGCAGGGCCGCAGGTGTACCAGAGGCTGCCCGGGGTGCCCCGGGTATCGCGGGTCCCGCCGTCTCGAAGTACGCGCACGTAGGCAACGTGATGTCCGCTCGAACTTTCAGAATTACAATCTGCCTATTTCGGACCGCCGTTGTCGAGAGTTACGCAATGACATGAGTTTAAAGGTTATACGAAGTCATGAAGATGGGACGATGCCCTCCGGTCTTCAGCTTCAAATTCTATCTGTTATCCTGCGCAATAGGCACTCGTGATTGGTTCTTCTGAGCTTTTGTGGGACATTGTTGTGTAGAAATGTATGTCTGAAATGTTGAGACGGTGTGATGTGGCTTCAAGTTTGCGAGATGACGACTTTGCCCCTCACCGGGGTTATCTCCGGTTTGGACTGATAAAGCAGACGTTGCTCGGGGTTATTGCTGAGATTGGACTGCTGCAATAGTGGAAGGTCCTCAGTGTCATCTCTGAGATGTGCCTGTCTTGAACTGAGTGCCTCGGTGTGAGCGCCGATATTGAAGCTGATTGCATGCATTTGAAACAAGCATTTCCGGGGTTATCTCCGAAATTGCCACTGCCTTCCTTGGGGTTATATCCAAGGTTAGAATCTGCTATTCCCAGTGTTGGGACTGAGACGGAACATCTCGGGGTTATCTCCGGGATGAAACGGTATTATCCGGTTTGTGTTCCGATATTATAACTGCAGGCCTTGGGGTTATCTTCGAGGTTGGATTTGTTACTCCCGGTGTGTGTTCCGGGGTTGAGCTGTTACTCCCAGTGTGTGCTCTGGGGTTACACTGTTCCTCCCGATGGTATCCAAAATGGATATGAGGGTTTCTTCTTGAAAGACGAATAGTGCTCCTGTGATGTCAGATATGCAGAAAATTTTGAGTGTCTACAGATGCCCCTCTTTATCATATTCATGCAAGGCAATGCATGGATATGATAAAGAATCCTAGACACTTAAAATATAACATGAAGCATCTGGATGATGCAGGTGTATGGGGTTGTCGCCCAACATGCTGAGGATGATTGCTATCTCCATGTAGCTTCTACTGGGGATTTGGCAATGATGACCAAATTGGATGTGCGATCCAACTCTTTGAGGATGTTAACATTGGGGTTATCACCAAAGTCCTGAATCCTTGATTCCAAAGAAGTGTCTCTTATGTGTAAGAGATCTGTGGGGATAAAGCTTTGTTTGTTTGAGAATGTGTATAACATATTCCGTCATCAATCCTCCTTGATGACGTTGACCTTTCCTGGTTTGTATCGCCAGAATATGTCAATGTTCTGCTGGTTTTACTGCCAACAGCAAATGTTGTTAGGGCTGCCTGACCTTCGTTGACGTGTGAACCAACGGTTTACCACGCGTTGTAACCCCTACCGGGGATACATTTGATCCTCTGTTGATGTGTAGATCAACGGATGAACTCCCTGCTGGGGATAAATGCTAAGGCTGCTTGGACTTTGTTGATGTGTGTATCAACTGATGAAATCACCGGATGGTTTCTGATGCGACGTTGGGTTTACTTGCCAACGGTTGAACTGATGTTAAGGTTGCTTGACCTTCATTGATACGTACATCAATGGATAACAATGCGTTGTGATCCCCGCCGGGGTTGTTGTATCATCGTTGATGTGTGTGTCAACGGAACATGCGTTGTAACCCCTGCCGGGGATACGTGTTGGATCATCGTTGATGTGTGTGTCAACGGAACATGCGTTGTAACCCCCGCCGGGGATACGCTGGGGAATATGAGTACCCGAGTATGAAATCCTCGAATAACTCTCGATGCTTCGATGGGTTTACTTTCCATGGGCTGAAATAACGTCAAGGCTGCTTGACCTTCATTGATACGTACATCAATAGATAACAATGCGTTGTGACCCCCGCCGGGGTTATGTACTTCGACATATTGTGACCCCCGTCGGGGTTGTTGTGGCAAAGTAGGATGACAATCCTGAATGAGAGAAATTGGACCTGTGTGAGGTATTGTTGAGCATGACTTGTATTGTAAGACCCCAACTTTTATAAATAAAGATGAATTTTCTATAAATATCATTTTTGAATATTATGGAGTTAATTTGATATAATGTTATAGTTATGGGTAATATTTATAAATTTTGCAAAGTACGCAAGTTGTTATATAATATTCGATTGGTCGGGGAATATTCGTTTTAACAGGGAATATTCGTACAACGGCACAATCATTGGTGGACCCCACAACGGAATTATTGTCGGATTGAGAAAACGACAAAAATATTTTATTAAAAATAACAGCGGAAGTTTTACCATTGATACTGTTGAACTACTCGGTAGTAAAAGTACAGTAATACGTGTGGTTGCATAGTAACACACGGTATTGATTATTAATGATTATGTGAGAAGTCACTCAGTTTGATTCAATTATTGTCAGTTAATAATATGAATTATTTAGCGATAATGAAGTTTTATTTTATTCATATTATTAATGTAATAAAACAGAAACATCTTTTTATATAAAACAAAATACTTTATTAAAGTTATTCTATAAATAGAATATATTATATTTTATTTAAAATATTTTTTTTAAATATGGACCGTCAGATTAAAGTAAATCAATCTGGACCGTTCATGGATTAGTTACTATGCATTCTATTTTCCTATAAATAGAAGCTCATTCCTTCATTATTTTCTTACAAATTCACTAAACTCTAGAGAGAGAAACTATAGAGAGAAAGAAGAAAAGTATTCTGCTACTTAACTACTTCTTTATTTCAGTTCTTCTTTAAAACGGTAAGGGGTATTATTTCTTTTGTATTCATTAAGAGAACTTCTGTTATTCTATTATTTATTATTCTGTTGGAATAACCTGTATACGCGGTCTACCCTATACTTGGTGACATTCTTCTATTATTCTGTTGGAACATCCTGTCTGTGTGTTTTACACCGGACCTGGTTTCGTCTTTATTATTATTCTGTTGGAACATCTTGTCTGTGTGTTTTATACCGGACCTGGTTCCGTCTTTATTATTATTCTGTTGGAACATCCTGTCTGTGCGTTTACGCCGGACCTGGTTCCATTATTTATTATTCTGTTGGAATAACCTGTCTGTGCGGTCTATCGCATGCATGGTGATTTCTTTTGTTATTCCATTCTTTATTATACTCAGTTGGTTAAGTTTTGACTTCTATACTCCATGAAATTTGTGGAATATCCTTGATAATTGCATTTCATCCAGTATCTTTTCATGAAAATATTCTTCTAAGCATTCTTGAATTTTACTCCACAAAGCAGTATCATGTTGACAATTTGGACGTTGTTAATTCTTGGATAAATTAATTCTTGAACTTGTTTTATTGAATTCTTATACCATTGTCATCATCCTCATGTTTATAAAATGTTGAAAGTCATTTGTGGCTTGTAGTGCATAGATGGACTTGGTATGATTATGACCAGGGATTATTGGGTATAATCATGACCGTAATGTTACAAATGATGTGGTAAAAGTCCTCATTGGCCCGTAGTGCATTGATGGACAGTTGTTGGCATGATCATGACCATTAATAAATACACAAATATTCTTGGCCCGTAGTGCATGGATAATTGTGATCGTGATACTAAAGAATATCATTGGCCGTAGTGCAGGGGTGATTCGATGATGTGGATTATTTTGTTAAGCTGAGTCCCAGCGATAACAGTGTTGAAAAACCTTTTAAATCATAGAAGATAGTAGATTTTATTCTCTACTTGACTCTTTAAATGGATTGCTTTTTCCGCTGCAGTTAAACTTGATGTTCGTTATATTTTATCAGTTTAACAATGTTGAAGGCTAATGATAATTTATTCTGCATTATCTTAGTCATAATATTTCTTATTGGGCTAGTTGAGCTCACCCTTTCTTTCACTGTTCTCTTTAGAAAATGAGAACATAGCTGGGACTAATCGGGGAACAGAGTGATGGTCCTAGATGATAGCATTAGTAGTCCTCACTATTTTATGTAATAGTGTGATAATAATTGTAATGAGGACTCCTTTCGAGTATGGATACTCTCTAGAAGACAATATTTGTATTCAAACTCACAGTTATGTTTTGTCGTATTGTACACGACAGTTGTATTAGTAAGTTGTATTTATATTATGTACCATGTATCTGACGACCCAAGATGGGTGATGTATACCTATTTTTGGGGTCGTCACAGTTGGTATCAGAGCTTAGGGATATGATCCCTGGCTAGGATGTGAGAATAGAACTAGGAGGGGAGAGACGGGGAATTCCTTCGCTAGTATGACCTACCTAAGTTTATTTGGTATTTAATTGGTCGGTCAGAGTATAGAGATAATATGTGATATGTTAATTAACCCTTGTTTTGTAACAGTATTTGAAAATGGCATCTGAAAATGTTGAGATAAGCAATGAAGCACAGGAGACCGTTGAGTCTCCACAGATCAATAATCAGGACAATGTGCAACAGGATGGCGATAATCCTCCTGTAAATAACAACACTGATCAATTGACGAATGACGGTACGTTTAAGAGCTTTTTAGAATTCATGCAACATCAGGCGAAGGCGGCTCCTGTTCATAATGTAGGAGGAAACAATAACAACCCACGGTTGGTCACCGCTAAGCAATTCAAGGAGCTGGGACCACAGGAGTTTTTGGGAAAGCCAGAACCACTTATAGCGGAAACATGGATAAAGCAGATCACCAAGATATTTGATGTCTTGGGATGCTCCGAGGAGCAAAAGGTTCCATTTGCCGCCTTTATGTTGCGAGGAGAGGTAGATTACTGGCGGGAATCGATTAAGCGTACTCAACCTGCCGCACTGAAGATGTCTTGGGAGAAGTTCCAAGAGCTGTTCAATGACAAATACTTTCTCGAAAGTGTTCGTCACATGAAGGAGGTGGAGTTCATCAAATTAGAGCAGAATAATATGACCGTGTCGCAGTATGAGGCTAAATTTGCTGAGTTGTCCCAGTTTGCGTCCCACTTGGTGGATAATAAAGAGCGAATGACGCGAATATTTTTGCGAGGTTTGAAACCTGAGATACGTCAACATCTTATTTCTCATAAACTGTGTTTGTATTCAGATGTTGTGAATAGGGCTCAGTTAGTGGAGCGCGATAACGAGTCAACGCAACCAAAAGAGAGCAGTCGACAAAATGATAATACCAGTGAGAGCAGTCATCGAAGCGGTGACAACAAGCGTGGTGGGAATCAACATGCTAGAAATGGTAACCACTTCGGTGGTAATCAGGGCCAAAACAATAAGAATGGTCATTTCAAGAAGAGGAGATTCAACAATGATGGAAAGACGTCAGCACCAGCACCCGTTGTTAAGGAAGGAGAACGACCACCTATCATATGTTTCAAATGCGGAGGGGAGGGGCACATCAGTCCAAACTGCGTGATGCCGTCTAAAGTATGTTATATTTGTGGAAGAGAATGTCATTTAGCTCGATTTTGTCGTTTACCAAAAACAAGTTTAGCCAGGATGGAGACACCAAAGGCCGTCCCCGAAAAGTCAAAACCGGTAGCGCAAGGGAGAGCGTTTGTTATGACCTCCCAGAAAGCAAGGAACCCGAATGAGGTCATCACGGGTAAGCTTATCATAAACTCTAACGAAGTCTATACTTTATTTGATACTGGTTATACCCATTCTTTTATTTCTCCAACTTGCGCTCATCGATTAAATTTGACTCCGGAGAAATTAGACTTTGACTTATCTGTTGAAACTCCATTGAGAGAAACCTTCATTACATCCACGGTTTATAAGTCTTGTTTGGTTCAAGTTGGTACCCACACATTACCTGTCGATCTTATTTCATTAAAAATACTTGCATTTGACGTGATTCTAGGGATTGATTGGTTAACTACTCATCATGCAAAAATTAATTGTTTTCGTAAGGTTGTTAACTTTCATATTCCTAATCGACCTATTATGCGAATTCAAGCAATCAAACCATTAAAATCAATCGCTGTCATCTCAAGCCATAAAGCTATTCGTTTATTAAAAAACGGATGTCAAGCTTTCTTAGCTCATGTCACGGATCTAAACAAAAATACGTCAGTTTTGAATGATATTTCTATTGTTAATAAATTTCCTGACGTATTTCCTGAAGAACTTCCTGGCCTACCCCCAGAGCGTGAAATTAAATTTTGTATTGACCTTGAACCCGGTACAAAACCCATTTCCAAAGCCCCATATCGAATGGCTCCTATAGAACTTCAGGAGTTAAAGATCTAACTGCAGGAATTGTTAGACATTGGCTTTATTCATCCTAGTACTTCTCCTTGGGGTGCTCCTGTTCTATTCGTGAAGAAGAAAGATGGAAGTATGCGACTTTGTATTGATTATCGGGAGTTGAATCATGTCACCATCAAAAACAGGTACCCATTGCCACGTATTGATGACCTGTTTGACCAATTGCAAGGAGCACAATTTTTTTCAAATATCGATCTTCGTTCTGGATATCATCAGCTGAAGGTTAGAACTGAGGATATTCCAAAGACGGCTTTCAGAACTCGGTACGGGCATTATGAATTCCTAGTTATGTCCTTTGGATTGACTAATGCTCCTGTTGCCTTCATGGATATGATGAACCGGGTATTCAAGGAATATTTGGATCACTTTGTGGTCGTCTTTATTGATGACATCCTTATTTATTTCAAAAGTCGTGAAGATCATGAGCAACACTTGAGGCTGGTACTCCAAAGGCTTCGTGAATACAAGCTTTATGCCAAGTTGAAGAAATGTGAGTTCTGGCTGGAGGAGGTAGCATTCCTTGAGCACGTAGTATCAAGTCGTGGAATATCTGTTGACCCGACAAAGATTGAAGCTATTCAAAGCTGGGAGCAACCTAAATCAGTAACCGAAGTACGTAGCTTTCTCGGTTTAGCTGGTTATTATCAGAGATTCGTGGAAGGATTTTCTCGAATCGCTACTCCACTAACTCAGCTGACTCGGAAAGATACAAAGTTCGGTTGGAGCGAAGAATGTGATAAGAGTTTTCAAGAACTCAAGAGGAGACTCATTTCAGCACCTGTTCTAACAATACCATCTGGCTCGGAGGGATTTGTCATCTACAGTGATGTTTCGAGCAAAGGGTTGGGATGCGTTCTCATGCAACATGGAAAAGTCATAGCCTATGCATCAAGACAACTCAATGAATATGAGAGGAATTATCCTACTCATGATCTAGAGTTGGCAGCTGTTGTCTTTGCACTTAAAATTTGGAGGCATTACTTGTATGGAGAGAATGTGGAGATCTTTACGGATCATAAAAGCCTCAAATATTTTTTCACTCAAAAGGAACTCAACATGCGACAACGACGTTGGCTTGAACTGTTGAAAGATTATGATCATACCATTCAATACCATCCTGGAAAAGCGAACGTGATAGCTGACACATTAAGTAGAAGATCATATGCAAGTACGAGTGCGATATTGTTAACACAAAGGCCCATTTTGTGTGACTTGCAAAGTATGGAGATAGAGTTAAAGACTCCAGGGACTCATGTGATGATGACAAATATACGAGTAGAACCAACTTTAATCGATAGAGTTAAAGCTGCTTAAGCTACAGACCTGGAGCTGATGCGTATGAGGAAGAAAGTGCAAGAAGGTGCTATGCCGGAAGCAAGAATCGATGAAGAAGGAATACTTCGAGTTAACTCCAGACTTTGTGTTCCTAACAACCCTGATTTAAAGTATGAAATCATGATCTTCGTCATGATCTTCGTCATACATTTTGGTGGAGCAATATGAAGTGAGAGATAGCACTGTTTATCTCAAGGTGTCTAACTTGTCAACGAGTCAAAGCGGAGCATCAAGTACCAAAAGGTCCATTGCAACCACTTGAAATTCCAGAATGGAAGTGGGAGCACATTACCATGAATTTCGTTACCGGTCTTCCTAAGGTTTCTCAAGGTATAGATGCGATTTGGGTCATTGTTGATAGATTGATCAAGTCTGCTCATTTTTTACCGATACGAGAAACTTATATACTTGAATGTCTTGCTCGTATATACATAAACGAGATTGTAAGACTGCATGGTATGCCAGTATCCATAGTTTCTGATCGAGACCCAAGATTCACTTCACGATTTTGGGTTAGTTTACAAAAAGCTATGGGCACGAATTTACGATTTAGTTCGGCATATCATCCTCAGACGGACGGACAATCAGAGAGGACTATTCAAACTCTAGAAGATTTATTAAGACTCTGTGTCCTTGACTTCAGGGGAAGTTGGGACAAGTTCTTACCATTGGTAGAGTTTTCCTACAATAACAGTTATCAAGCAAGTATTGGTAAGGCTCCATTCGAAGCATTGTATGGAAGAAAATATCGTTCTCCAGTATACTGGGATGAGGTGGGTGAAGCAACGTTGTTGGGGCCGGAGTTGGTACGTATGACTACAGAAAAGATTCAAGCGATCCGACAACGTATAAAAACCTCACAAGATCGACAAAAGAGTTATGATGATCTTCATCGAAAGGACGTGGAATTTGATATAGGAGATCATGTGCTCTTACGTGTTGCTCCATGGAAAGGAGTTACGAGATTTGGACAGAGAGGAAAACTCAATCCTCGATTCATCGGTCCATTTTTAATCCTCAATCGAGTAGGAACTGTGACTTATAGACTCGCTTTACCGCCAAGTATGTCTCGTGTTCATAACGTTTTTCACATATCCATGTTACGTAAATATGTGGAAGACCCGAACCACATTATTGAGTTAGAACCGGACGAAATAGCGGAGGATTTGACGTATGAAGAAGTTCCTGTTCAAATCTTGGATAAGAAGGAACATATTCTACGCTCCAAGGTTATACCTCAAGTCAAAGTTTTGTGGAGAAATCACGATGTTGAGGAAATGACTTGGGAGTTAGAATCTGAAATGAAGTCAAGGTATCCTTACCTCTTCGACATACCAGGTACGTACCCTAATTTCGAGGGCAAAATTTCATAAGAAGGGGAGGTTGTAAGACCCCAACTTTTATAAATAAAGATAAATTTTCTATAAATATCATTTTTGAATATTATGGAGTTAATTTGATATAATGTTATAGTTGTGGGTAATATTTATAAATTTTGCAAAGTACGCAAGTTGTTATATAATATTCGATTGGTCGGGGAATATTCGTTTTAACAGGGAATATTCGTACAACGGCACAATCATTGGTGGACCCCACAACGGAATTATTGTCGGATTGAGAAAACGACAAAAATATTTTATTAAAAATAACGGCGGAAGTTTTACCATTGATACTGTTGAACTACTCGGCAGTAAAAGTACAGTAATACGTGTGGTTGCATAGTAACACACGGTATTGATTATTAATGCTTATGTGAGAAGTCACTCAGTTTGATTCAATTATTGTCAGTTAATAATATGAATTATTTAGCGATAATGAAGTTTTGTTTTATTCGTATTATTAACGTAATAAAACAGAAACATCTTTTTATATAAAACAGAATACTTTATTAAAGTTATTCTATAAATAGAATATATTATATTTTATTTAAAAGAATTTTCTTTAAATATGGACCGTCAGATTAAAGTAATCAATCTGGACCGTTCATGGATTAGTTACTATGCATTTCATTTTTTTATAAATAGCAGCTCATTCCTTCATTATTTCTTACGAATTCACTGAACTCTAGAGAGAGAAACTATAGAGAGAAACTACAGAGAGAGAAGAAAAGTATTATGCTACTTAACTACTTCCTTATTTCAGTTCTTCTTTAAAACGGTATGGGGTATTATTTCTTTTGTATTCATGAAGAGAACCTCTGTTATTTCATTATTTATTATTCTGTTGGAATAACCTGTATACGCGGTCTACCCTATAGTTGGTGACATTCTTCTATTATTCTGTTGGAACATCCTGTCTGTGTGTTTTACACCGGACCTGGTTCCGTTTTTATTATTATTCTGTTGAAACATCCTGTCTGTGTGTTTTACACCGGACCTGGTTTCGTCTTTATTATTATTCTGTCGGAACATCCTGTCTGTGCATTTTATGCCGGACCTATTTTCATTATTTATTATTTTGTTGGAATAACCTGTCTGTGCGGTCTATCGCATGTATGGTGATTTCTTTTGTTATTCCATTCTTTATTATACTCAGTTGGTTAAGTTTTGACTTCTATACTCCATAAAATTTATGGAATATCCTTGATAATTGCGTTTCGTCCAATATCTTTTCATGAAAATATTCTTCTAAGCATTCTTGAATTTTACTCTACAAAGCAGTATCATGTTGACAATTTGGACGTTGTTAATTCTTGGATAAATTAATTCTTGAACTTGTTTTATTGAATTCTTATATCATTGTCATCATCCTCATGTTTATAAAATGTTGAAAGTCATATGTGGCCTGTAGTACATAGATGGACTTGGTATGATTATGACCAGGGATTATTCGGTATAATCATGACCGTAATATTATAAATGATGTGGTAAAAGTCCTCATTGGCCCGTAGTGCATTGATGGACAGTTGTTGGCATGATCATGACCATTAATGAATACATAAATATTCTTGGCCCGTAGTGTATGGATAATTGTGGTCGTGATACTAAAGAATATCCTTGGCCGTAGTGCAGGGGTGATTCGATGATGTTGATTATTTTGTTAAGCTGAGTCCCAGCGATAACAGCGTTGAAAAACCTTTTAAATCATAGAAGATAGTAGATTTAATTTTCTACTTGACTCTTTTAATGGATTGCTTGTTCCGCTGCAGTTAAACTTGATGTTCGTTATATTTTATCAGTTTAATACTGTTGAAGGCTAATGATAATTTATTCTGCATTATCTTAGTCATAATATTTCTTACTGGGCTAGTTGAGCTCACCTTTTCTTTCACTGTTCTCTTCAGGAAATGAGAATATAGCTGGGACGAATCGGGGAACGGATTGATGGACCAGATGATTGTATTAGTAGTCCTCACTATTCTGTTAAATAGTGTGACAATAATTGTAATGAGGACTCCTTTTGAGTTTGTATAGTCTCTAGTAGACAATAATTGTATTCAAAATCACAGTTATGCTTTGTCATATTGTACACGACAGTTGTATTAGTAAGTTGTATTTGTATTATGTACCATATATCTGACGACCCAAGATGGGTGATGTATACCTATTTTTGGGGGCGTCACATGTATCGTCTTAGATCACCGACATAGTGTACCCTGTGGTTGGGCGAATACCAATGAATGATGTGAAGACCCACGGTTCAACCAGGATTGTAAGCTATTCTGCTCAATTGCGTAGCATTTTTATTCCTGATTTGGCCTTTTCAGCTTGCGAGAACTCCTTTGCAACTCGAACTGGACTGAGCCGGAGGGGTGGGACCCATGTAGGGGTGCCGTAGGTACACCTGCTGTAGCCGCAGATGGACCTGCGGCCAACCATAGATCGTAAAGACCAGCAGGTTGCTTTCATAAGTCATTTTCAACTTGTGTCGCGAAGAAAATCTGAGATCTCTTCTTCAGATCTACTGAGTTCCGACGTCTTTCTGCAAAATCTGTTACCGTACAAGTGTTCTACACTATCCTGGTAACATATGCATGTACTTTTTTTTTCCAATTTTTATCCGTTTAAAAATGACTTATCATATGAAATGCATCTAAACACATAGTAGTGATTATGTATGCTCAAATGATTTGATAAAAAATATTCAACATAGTAAATGTTAGTATTAAACCATGCTGAACATAATGATATGAAAAAATTTGACTTTTGAGACAGCCAAATTGGCACATTTTTCTGCTATTTTTATCCTATCTGAGGACATTCGAGCACAAGGTGAAAAGGCAAAGTACTCCTAGCATTGAGGTTAACCTTATGTGTTGATGTTTTTGCATATAGTATGTATATGACTGTGGGCAGGTGTGCTACTGAATGGCCACCTAGTCATGCCTATGTGCATGTGGATAGTCCTATTTATAAAGGAGACTATGGCAAAATTTTCTTAAAATGTAGGAATTGTGTAGTCATGCATTTTTAACTCTACTGTAGATGTATGTTAAAATAAATGTATGCATGCAGATAGTCATTAAATGCATTTTGAAAAGCTCCAGGTTAGAAGATACCACACCTTTTTTGAGGTGATTTGGAGACTTGTTGTCCAGATTTTATGGATCCGGATCAGCCGAGTAGTTCCTGTAGGACCACTTCTGGTGTACGAAGGAGGGCTTCTGAAGTGCCTCGACCCCGTTCTGTTAGACAGCCTCACAGGTTGGTGGAGGCAGTGATACGTCCAGTCCAGGTTGATGTGCCGGACGTCGAGGACGAGGAGGAGGATATTCTGATTGCGGACCCTGCTCCTGCTGCGCATGTTCCCCGTAGGGAGCTCCCGTGTATTCAGGTAGCAAACCCAGAACTTCTGGGTGACTTGAGTAGACATCCCTCGATGTATTTGCATGCTAACGAGGTATGGCGTTAGTACTTGATCTTCCTTCTTTCCTATTTGTGAGGAGTAAAGGATTCTGACGTTGATCTGCATCTTGCAGGTTCCTGGCTTTAAACAGCCTCGAGGGAACTGGTTCAGCATTCACTCCATGTACCAGGATCTTCATCCTGACTATAGAGCGATTGTGTATGATTGGGGTTTTGGAGCATTCTTTTCTATCCTTCCCCGTCGCTATCCCTGGGGTTACCTCAGGGCATTGTCTGAGCGGTGGTTTTACTAGACTCAGTCACTCCATTTGTTGGACTGTGAGGTGATGATGACGCCGATAGATTGCGGTTTATCACAGGTATGGAGTTTGGAGGGACGCCAGTGCCTTGCACGGCGGATATTACCCCGACTACCGTCAGATCCTTGTTAGGAGTTCCGACGGAGGCACTCAAAGGCCGGACTGTCCGCGCAAGTCCTTTGAGCATAGATGCTATGAGTAGGCTATTAAGCGAGCCCATGCCAGATGATATCAGAGTCAGGGATGGCATTCTTCGGCGATTGTTCCTGATGATCATTAGGGGTTGCTTCATAGCAGATAACTCCTCTACGGTGTCGTTCGCTTTGATCAGCGCCACACGTCATGTGGACCATATTGGAGAGTATGATTGGGGTTCCTACACCTTCGCCTATTTCCTCAGGGGCATGCGTATGCGCTCACAGGGCTTAACCGAGGCTTGGCTAGGATTTTACCCATTTCTACTGGTAAGTATTTCTCTTGTCATTTACCATGTATAGGTTAAGAGTGTTAACTAACAGCAAATGTTTGCCTTTGTATTGGCAGTTTTGGGCCTATGAGAGGCTCCCATGTTTACGTCCGGTGAGTTTGTTAGGATTGGATACCTACCCACGAGGACGACGATGGCATCATTCCGTACTGGCGGAGGTCCCTGTAGCTGAGGGTTTCACTCACTGCCGTTTGCAGCTAGAGTTGTTGACAGCTGACATTATCACATGGATTCCCAATTTTGAGGACCATTTGGCCATCGGATTTGAGGATGGATACCCGACTGGTGTCGAGTACATGATTTCCACCCGGAGAGTTCCTCTCTTCACGGATGGAGGATGGGAGCTCTATCTAGGAGAGCGTGCTATTAGGAGCATCACAGGGGAGATCCGTATACCGATCTTGCCTCCTGCCAGGCGTTATTGGCCTGTATCACAGTCACCCGTCATTGATATCCTGTTGTTAGGTGTTGACGATTTTGTATTATCAGAGGGTCCTTACACTCAGGATGTATTCCAGTGCTGGTGGATTCCTCGTACTATTGGAGCCCAGACCCGCGTCACTCAGTTCATGGGGGATATGGTTCTAGGATCCGTGATGATGATGGATTGGTTAGCCTGTGTCCAAGATCCGACTCATGTGACACAGATTGATAGTTTGACCTGGCAGTTGGACCAGGCACATATTTTTATCCGGCCTTTGGGTAGAGATCCGGCAGAGGCAGGTTCATTTGATCCTTCCAGCTCAGGAGCTGGCCCCTCGGGTGACCCATTTGGTTTTACCGACGCAGATCCTCCTTTGTATCGGCCTGATATCCCTGTTGATAGAGATCCAGTGACTCAGGAGGAGTTACATCAGGTGGACAAGATTGATGATGTGGACATTGACATCATTATCTTCTTCTGATGTGTATTCTCGTTATCTCTTTTGATAGGCCTCTGTTCGCTATTGGGTGGCTATGCCCCATTCTCGCTATATCTTTTGATAGGCCTCTGTTAGTAGTAGGGCGTTTGTGCCCCATTTCCCTGTATTTGTAGCTGTACAGAGATGATGTATTAGATGATGATATGCTTAGGAATGTATGCACAGTTTTCTATTCCCTATATCATATTGCCATCTATTATCTGTTATGCATGTATCATGTTATGCATAGGTATGTATGTCCAGAGATATTCTGAATTGACCCCTATATGGTCTTATGACACGGCCTGTGCAGATGTTTTCTTCGACAGTTAGCCATATTGATCATACCCCACCATTATTGGTGGTATCTGGTATGCAATCGTGGTATGATAGCATGTCACCATCAGACAGGGTGACCGTAGATCATTTATTGCAGCATACTATGACCCTGTTGATGTTTCAGGTTCCCACAGGATTCGTGGATGGCATGCTGGAGCACTGGGTATCGAAGAGGCAGGTTTTCCGATTTGGGACCCAGGAGTTGACTCCCACTTTGGAGGAGTATGCACGGTTGACGATGCTACCACTAGATAAACCTTTCGAGCATATGGCTTTGGGGGGCATGAGTCGACGGTTCATGACCCTCACTGGATTGAGGCGTAGAGTGGTACAGGATGAGCTTACA
The DNA here is from genome assembly GCA_016801055.1 of Panax notoginseng. NCBI lineage: Eukaryota > Viridiplantae > Streptophyta > Magnoliopsida > Apiales > Araliaceae > Panax > Panax notoginseng. The sequence continues at coordinate 36,430,027 of CM029022.1, forward strand.
TCTGGCCACGTTATATCCCAGCGTTTTCTGTTTGATAGATTTGGCTCTGAGGATAGTTATAGACGACATTCTGGGGATTTCACCACACCGGAGGATCATTGGCGCCTGGCCAGGGTGGATGTACTGCTATTGTGCGTACTGTTATATGTCTACATGCCACTGTATATGGACGAGTTGGACATAGGAGTTATCATGGCGGTGAGAGCTCTCAGGGAGGGTCGTACCATCATACCTATGATTATAGCCGAGACATTGAGGTCTGCTACATACTGCTGCATTTATCAGATAGGAGTACTTACGGGCAGTTCGGTCATGCTATACGTGTGGTTTATGTCACACCTGAGGCCGATTGGCACTTTCAGACAGCATGTGTATTGCTTCACCCATGATATAGCCATGACATATTCATTTCAGCCTGCGGAGTGTACAGATGCTGCATCTTGGTTCGCTTTCTTAGCTGGGATCGAAGACCCATTTAGTATATTACCGTGCTCCGGGCTCAGCTCACCTTATAGCTTTATTACTCATGCTCAGGGCATGGATTATCTCCCTCTGACTGGTTTGAGGGGCATGACTACTTACCATCCACTGGCCGTGATGTCGCAGTTTGACCAGTTTCAGGATTTTCAACCTTTCGAGGGGGCGCTGGGACAGCGTTTAGCTTCTCGCTCTCTTTCAGCAGAGGACCGATCTCATGTGTATGCATGTTGGGATCAGCGTGAGATAGCCGCTTTCTCCATTAGTCATCTAGGTTGTTCTGCAGAGTATTCCGCATGGATGGAGACAGAGACTGCACCGGCTGAGGTAATATCCACATTTCCTAGTATTGATTCAGATGGTGGAGAGCCCATGGAGGATATTGATTCTCACACCGAGGAGGAGCCATCTACTGGGTTGCCAGTATCTCCTTTAGATTCTCCAAGTACTAGCACTGTGACGCCCCCAAAAATAGGTATACATCACCTATCTTGGGTCGTCAGATACATGGTACAAAATACAAATACAACTTACTAATACAACTATCGTGTACAATACGACAAAACATAACTGTGAGTTTGAATACAATTATTGTCTACTAGAGACTATACAAACTCAAAAGGAGTCCTCATTACAATTATTGTCACACTATTTAACAGAATAGTGAGGACTACTAATACTATCATCTGGTCCATCAATCCGTTCCCCGACTCGTCCCAGCTATATTCTCATTTCCTGAAGAGAACAGTGAAAGAAAAGGTGAGCTCAACTAGCCCAGTAAGAAATATTATGACTAAGATAATACAGAATAAATTATCATTAGCCTTCAACAGTGTTAAACTGATAAAATATAACGAACATCAAGTTTAACTGCAGCGGAACAAGAAATCCATTAAAAGAGTCAAGTAGAGAATAAAATCTACTATCTTTTATGATTTAAAAGGTTTTTCATGACTTTTATCGCTAGGACTCAGCTTAATAAATAATCCACATCATCGAATCACCCCTGCACTACGGCCAAGGATATTCTTTAGTATCACGACCACGAATTATCCATGCACTACGGCTAAAGATAATCATGTTTTTATCAAAGGTCCTGATCATGCCATTAAACAATCCATCTCTGCACTACGGCCAAAGAGAATCCATAGTCATAATCATACCAAAAACTGTCCATCAATGCACTACGGGCCAATGAGGACTTTTTCCACATCATTTGTAATATTACGGTCATGATTACATCGAATAATCCCTGGTCATAATCATACCAAGTCCATCTATGCACTACAGGCCATAGATGACTTTCAAAAAAATATAAGCATGAGGATGATGACAATGATATAAGAATTCAATAAAACAAGTTCAAGAATTAATTTATCCAGGAATTAACAACGTCCAAATTGTCAATATGATACTTCTTTGTGGAGTAAAATTCAAGAATGCTCAGAAGAATATTTCCATGAAAAGATACTGGATGAAGCGCAAATATCAAAGATATTCCACTAATTTCATGGAGTATAGAAGTCAAAACTTTAACCAACTGAGTATAATAAAGAATGGAATAACAAAAGAAATCACCATGCATGCGGTACTTCGCATAGATAGGTTATTCCAACAGAATAATAATAACGAAACCAGGTCAGGCGAAATTCGCACCGACAGGATGTTCCAACAGAATAATAAAGAATGGAATAACAAAAGAAATCACAATGCATGCGGTACTTCGCATAGACAGGTTATTCCAACAGAATACTAATAACGAAACCAGGTCAGGCGTAATACGCACCGACAGGATGTTCCAACAGAATAATAAAAACGGAACCAGGTCCGGCGTAAAACACACAGACAGGATATTCCAACAGAATAATAAAGACAGAATAATAAAGACGGAACCAGGTCTGGTGTAAAACACACAGACAGAATATTTCAACAGAATAATAAAGACGGAATAATAGAAGAATGTCACAAAGTATAGGGTATTCCGCATATACAGGTTATTCCAATAGAATAATAAAGAATGGAATAACAGAAGTTCTCTCCATGAATAAAAAAAGAAATAATACCCCTTACGAGTACAACAAATAATATCCCTTACCGTTTTAAAGAAGAACTGAAATAAGGAAGTAGTTAAGTAGCAGAATATTCTTCTCTCTCTCTATAGTTTCTCTCTATAGTTTCTTTCTCTAGAGTTCAGTGAATTCGTAAGAAATAATGAAGGAATGAGCTGCTATTTATAGAAAAATGGAATGCATAGTAACTAATCCATGAACGGTCCAGATTGATTACTTTAATCTGACGGTCCATATTTAAAGAAAAATCTTTTAAATAAAATATAATATATTCTATTTATAGAATAACTTTAATAAAGTATTCTGTTTTATATAAAAAGATGTTTCTGTTTTATTACGTTAATAATACGAATAAAACAAGACTTCATTATCGCTAAATAATTCATATTATTAACTGACAATAATTGAATCAAACTGAGTGACTTCTTACATAAGCATTAATAATCAATACCGTGTGCTACTATGTAACCACACGTGTTACTGTACTTTTACTACCGAGTAGTTTAACAGTATCAATGGTAAAACTTCCGCCGTTATTTTTAATAAAATATTTTTGTCGTTTTCTCAATCCGACAATAATTCCGTTGTGGGGTCCACCAATGATTATGCCGTTGTACGAATATTCCCTGTTAAAACGAATATTCTCCGACCAATCGAATATTATATAACAACTTGCGTACATTACAAAATTTATAAATATTACCCACAACTATAACATTATATCAAATTAACTCCATAATATTCAAAAATGATATTTATAGAAAATTCATCTTTATTTATAAAAGTTGGGGTCTTACAAGTACTGTCGTGATTCAGCATTCAGCACAGTACCTTGAGCAGCGTCTTTATCTGATGACCTTTGAGAGAGATCAGGCTAGATCCCTGATGTTGACAGCTCTTGATGGGAGAGACGCAGCCCTGTTAGAGAGGGACGAGGCATTAGCTCGTATAGATGCCGCTGTTGTTGAGCGGGATGAGACCAGATCAGCCAGAGATACAGTGATAGTTGAGTGAGATAGCGCCATATCTGTCCGGGATGTAGCCGTCACAGACAATACTGCAGTGAGGTCCCTTACCACTGTCATGATCGCAGAGATGAGCACATATATTGATGAGCACATGGTCACCATGCAGATGGCTGCAGATCTGTTGGGTCGTGTGGATATCCTTGTACAGGAGACCACAGCTTTTCCTCATTCTTCAGAGAGGGATGCCATGTTAGGCTTGTTAGCTCGCATATACACCGATTTGTAGATGGGCTTCTATTTTTCTGCACAGACTAGCTTAGCCATTTTGTCATGTACAATTTACATTATGTATATCAAACAACATTATATATATAGCAGGAAAATATATTTTTGATCACTTTCCTTTTAGATATACTTGAATACTTGCTTGATATTTTGCCTGCTGCTTCAGGACTTGTGATCTTGATGTATTCTGAATTCTTCCTTGCTGGATGGACATTGAGTTGTCTCTGGATAGTTTAGAATAGATCATGGATCTGTGTGTATCCCTACCATTTTTTGGTGTCTTGGGACTGGTTTCTGTATGAAAATGTGGAGAGGGTTTTGGCTTTCCTCTCTGAGATTGACCGCACCACAAATGGTCGCCAGTACTCCTATTTAGGAGGAGCCTAGTTAATTCCATCTCTTATGGATTAGTATTGCTCTTTGAGGAACAACCGCAGCTTAGATGGTCGCCGAATCTCCTATTTGCGAGGAGAGGTTAGGTAATTCCATCCCTTTGGTTTGAAGCCAATGAAATGTGATGAATTGAAGTTTGATCCCAGTAACAGTTAACAAAGGTTTGTGTTTTGGTAGGGGGTTAGACCGAACCATGAATGGCTGCCTACGTACTCCTATTGAAGAGGAGATCAGGTCTGCGTAGTTCAAACCTGGTGACGCTGTTTATAAAAAGTAGGTGGGTGTAGAAGCTTTATTGATGAAGAAGGTTGTAGAAATATTTTTGTGGTTTTTGTTTTTTGTAGAGAAGGGTAGAAATGTTTTTGTTATTTTTGTTTATTGCGAACAGGCCATATAGAATATGGTTGCCTACGTATTCCCGTGTATCAAGGAGATCAGGTCGACGTAGTTCACCCCTCAGGGTGAGTTGAAAAGAGTGATTCCATGTGTAGGATAAACTGCGGGGAAGAAAGATTAATCCCATGTACAGGTCAAACTGTAGGGAAGAAAGTTTAATCCCATGTGCAAGATAGACTGCGGGGAAGAGAAAGTTTGATCCTTAGTTGAGGACAAACTGCAGGTATGAAGAGTTTGATCCCATGTTTGGGTAGCCGAACTGCAAACGCGAGAGGTTTAATCCGTAGTGGGATGACCTAAGTTATATAAGCGCAGTAAAGCCAGACTGATGGCTGGAAGAGTGTGTTTCCCTGAGGGGCAAAGTGTGAAAAAGAGTTGTATGTGATAAAGGGTTAAAGAACCGAAATGACTGGTGATCTGATGATTCGACACTAGGATGTTTGCTTGATGGTAACTTCAGACATAGTACCGTTTCACGGTGTCCGAGTTGATGAGCTGTGGAAATTCATTGCCGTCCATTTCCTGCAATCTGAGAGCGTCTCCTGTCAATACTTCCTTGACAACAAATGGGCCTTCCCAGTTAGGAGCGAATTTTTCCTTAGACTGATCTTGGTTATCAATGATCTTCTTCAAAACCAAGTCATGTTGTTTAAACTGAGAAAGGCCAAGGCGAACTCATATTGTGGAGCTTCCGTGGAGGGGCGTGGATAACATTCCCATGAATTTGGCATTGATAACATCTCCTGAGGTGGTCATAGCAATCAGCTTTGAGAGATAGCTAATAATGTCCCGTCCTGAGGATCTTCTTGACAAATAGGGGGCCACTCATGTGTGGGCCACAGACTCCACTATGGATCTCATCCATGAGTCTCTGAGCTTGGCCTTTATCCAGGCATCTGAGGAGACCTAGTCCTGTATCTCTCTTATAGAATGCATCTCCGCTCAGGTAGAATTTTATAGCAAGTCGATGAATCCGCCTTTGTTCAGTCAGGCTCGCCTCAGCGGGTGTAGATCCATCTTGTAGGTACTCCTTGATATGCTGATACCAGGTTGTTGGATGGGAGGTAGCTCATCCGATACTTCTCCAACATAGTTCCCATAGGCTGGTACCTTTTGCAGGGCTAATGTGACGCTTGGCATGTATTCCTTGTCAGGTATGTGCATCAAGGAGGCCAAAGTTGCTAATATATCCGCAAAGTCATTCCTATTACGAGGAATGTGTATAAAGGAGATTTCTTCGAACTCCGAAGCCATCTATAAAACCTGCCGATGGTAAGGCAGCAAGCATAGCTCTTTGGTTTGATAGATTCCCGTGGATTGTTTGATTACCAACTCTGAATCCTCAAAGACAGTTAACCGTCTGATACCCATTGAACGTGCCAGTTTTAGTCCCATGATACAGCCTTCATACTCAGCTATGTTGTTGGTGCTAACAAACTGCAATTTGACGGTGACGGGATACTGCTCCCCCGTATCAGATACTAGAACTGCTTCAGCTCCAGAACCATCCGTATTAACAGCTCCATCAAAATACATCTTTCATGCTTGGCGTGTATCGTACTGATGTTGTGGCTGAATTGTCATTACCCCTTCATCGGGGAAGTATGTTTCCAAGGGTTTGAAATCTCCTGAAGGTGCGGCGACCAGTTGATCCGCAATTTCTTGACCTTTAATGGACTTTTGAGTCACATAGACAATATCAAATTATTGTAGGATCAACTACCATCTGCACAGCCGACAATTCAGTATGGGTTTGCTGAACACATATTTGAGCAGATCCGCACGGGATATGAGATAGGTTGTGTGCCCATGGAGGTAATATTGTAACCTCATGGCAGCCCATGTTAAAGCACAACAAGTCCTCTCAATCAGAGTGTACTTGTGTTCACTGCTGTTGAATCTTTTGCTGAGGTAATAGATAGCTCATTCTCGGCCTCTATCATCTTTTTGTCCCAGCATGCAGCCCATGGCATTGTCACTGACAGACAGGTACATGAACAGGGGAACATCATCCCTGGGTGGTACCAAAATAGGAGCTTTGACTAACTGCTCTTTAATTGTAAGGAAGGCATTCTGGCACTCATTATTCCATTTCATGGAGGAGTTCTTCCTTAACAGCTTAAAGATAGGCTCACAGGTTGCAGTGAGTTGAGAAATGAATCGGCTAATGAAGTTGATTTTTCCCAAAAATTCCTTTATTTCCTTCTCTATCTAAGAAATGGACATTTCCATAATGGCCTGAATTTTGGTAGGATCTAGCTCAATTCCTTTGCGGCTGACTAGAAATCCTAGCAACTTGCCTAATTTAACGCCAAAGGCGCATTTGGCTGGATTCAACTTCAAGTTGTACTTGCGCAACCTGTTGAATAACTTTCTTAGATGGTCTAAGTGGTCCTCCTTCTTTCGGTACTTGACAATGATGTCATCCACGTAGATCTCAATCTCTTTGTGCATCATGTCGTGGAAAAGAGCCATCATAGCTCTCTGATAGGTAGCTCCGGCATTGATGAGGCTGAATGACAACCGTCTGTAGCAAAAGGTTCCCCAAGGAGTGATGAAAATAGTTTTCTCACGATCTTCCTCAGCAACCATGATCTGATGGTACCCCGCAAAGCAATCAGCAAAGGAGTACATGTCGTATTGTGCAGTATTGTCAATGAGAATGTGGATAAAGGGCACAGGAAAACTATCTTTAAGGCAAGCTTTATTCAGATCCCGATAATCCACGCAGACTCATACCTTTCCTCCAGGCTTAGGCACGAGAACGATGTTAGATATCCATTCAGGATATGTGGACACCATGATAATGCCAGCTTGAAATTGTTTCATAATTTCTTCTTTCACCTTTAAACTCCATTCAGGTTTTAATCGCCTGAGCTTCTGCTTGACTGACTTGAATCCCTCTTTAATGGGAAGGCGATGAAGAACAATGTCAGTGGACAAACCCACCATGTCTTCATGAGACCATGCAAACACATCCTGGAATTGGGTTAGTAACGTAACCATGTCATTCCATTGGTTTGGGGTAAGGTCTAAACCAATCTGGATTAACTTAGGGTTTTCTAAGGTTCCAAGATTGAAGGAGGTGGTTTGATCAAGGTTGGGTTTAGGCTTGTCTTCGACCCATTCTTTGATCTCCGAAGGCACCTCAATGTCCTCTTGTATTTCCAGCAAGTCTGAGTCCAACTTTTCATCAAAGTTACAATCCTTATGGAGAAGAGGCAACTTATCAGCAAGTACATGCACCTCTAAGTTCAGAGTCCTGAAACAAAATATGCTTTTACTTAATATATATGAAACTGTTTAATCATACATAATGTTAGCATATACGGACAGAACAACTGCTAATACTGTACATAAAAGTAAGCAGTTATTATATCTACAGGGCAGAAAGAAGTCCTGCCCCTTTTACCCTTGTCGACCAATGCAAGGAGTGCTGCTCCAATTGGCAAGGATAAAGTCCTGGTGGGCTGCATTGATGGAGGGGCTGTCATCGTCGTCCTTTTCCCGAATGATGACCATGACGTCTGGGCAATCATCGTCTGGGGTATATATGTTTGTATGTTCATCGTGAACAATGATGCGCATGCCCGACATTATTCGAACAACGTTTTGTTTGATTCTTTGTTTCTCTTCCTCCACTCTGGGATCTGGAACAAAGACTTCTTTTGCTTTGAATGACACTGGCTTGGGAAATAGCATAGCCATCACGTTGGTTGGCACCTTTACAGGAGGTTGTGCGGACTCAGCGTTTGAAGGCGAAGATAAACGCCTCGTGGTTGAAGTTGAAGGAATCTGCTGATGCTTATGAGGATTCCTCCGACTAGAACTGGCAGAATAGCCTAGTCCAGCTGTCCCAGTTTGACTGGCTATTTGGATAGGGTACTTGATACCTTGGTGATCTTTACCCAGCCCTTGTCCTGGCTGATGACACAAAGGCATCATTACTTGAGTAGCCGACATTACTTTGGCAGAGATCTTGGGTATGGGCAATGGCATTCCGAAGGCATGAAATTGAGGGTTGCTTACTTCCAAAGTGTGGAAACTGACCGGCTCAATATCGAAATTAAAACTGATGAACGGTATGTCACCTTGTTGAGGGCATTTCGGTTCATCATTGACTGTAACTAGGCTATTGTTGATAATGTATTTCAGTTGCTGATGAAGGGTGGAGGGGACTGCCCCAGCCATATGAATCCACGGTCTTCCCAAGAGCAGGTTGTATCCCGAATCTATCCTGAGTACGTGGAAAGACACGCAGAATATATAGGGACCAATCTCAATTGGCAACTCAATCTCTCCGACTGAATTGTGGCGGGATCCATCAAAAGCTTTGATGATCGTATGGCTAACTCGGATTCGATTGATATTGATGTTCATCTTCAACAATGTAGCGTATGGACAGATATTCAAAGATGAACCTCTGTCTACTAAGACTCCAGCTAGCATATATCCAGAGGACAAGACCGCGATATGTAATGGCTTGCAATGATCGGTCCCTTCGGGCGGTATGTCATCATCAGTGAAGGATATCACATTGTTGTTAAAAATGTGATCAACCAAATGTTGAAACTTTTCCACATCCACTGATGTTGGTAAGTAGGCTTCTTCCAAAACCTTCAGTAGAATCTTCCTGTGATCTTCAGAAGTTAAAACCAAGTCCAAGATTGAAATTTGGTGTGGAGCTCCCCTTAAGCTTAAAACCACCTTGGCTTCATTATGACCCATAGCACGGAGGAATTTTTCAATCTTCTCTATGGGAATCTTCCCCTTTGATTTGATGGTAGACTTTATCACCTGTTGGGGAAGATACAGCGGATTCTCCTTCGACACTACAGCAGTTGTATGCGAGGTAGATCCTTCAGCTTCTCCATAATTTCAAGGAACTTTCTGTAAGCTGACAACAGGATATTGTGGTTAGAATGGTAAGTTGATTGGCTCTGGAGCAGCCACTTTCAAAGGATTGTTGCTTCCTCTGAGTTGAATGGTAGATATAGGGTGTGGCTTAACAATGCCATCAGCCTCAGTGGAGATAACTACTACCAATCCTTTCCATTTAGTAGGACATGTATTTTTACTTCTCCGTTGCACAATATCATCGTCTGCTAGTTGTAGGACACCGCTATCAATGAGATTTTGGATAAGGTGGCGGAGTGCCCAGAATTCTTCTGTGTTGTGACCGCGAGAATGGGAGTGATATTGACATACTCCATCCGTATTAAACCGTCTTGAATGGGGATTGATTGGAGGTAGGAGGGAAGTAATCCTTACTTCATTGATTAGCATTTGAAGGATTTCTTCTATAGGTTGGCCCAGATATGTAAATTCCCTTCTGTTGGCAAAATCTCGACGAGCTTTGGCGTTCGCTCTCTTTGCCACTTTGTCCTCCATTGTTCCACTTTCTGGAGGTGAAGAGGGAATATTCATGACAAGAGGAAGGATACTAGCATGCTCCTGGCTGATTAATTGGCGTGTGACTTGATGCTAGTAGGTCACCAGTTCTGCCAATTGCTCAATTTGTTTGCAAAAAGCTTTCATCTTTCGTTCTGTTGAGAACTGGAACTTGGCATAATCCCACTTGTCAGCACCGTCTTTGGTGATCTGGGATGTTTCACCATTAGAATTGGAAATTTGTCTAGTGCTCCAATTAATCATGTTGACTTCTTCCTCTTTGTGTGGAGGAAGAGAGTTGTCTTGAACGTGAGGTTGATCGGGTTTGGTGACCACGATCTCACCGTTGTCTATCAGGTCTTGGATCTTATGCTTCAAGGCCCAACAATCTTGAGTATCATGTCTAGGTGCCCCGACATGATAATCACATTTTCGAGCAACATTAAAACCCCTACCATTAGGGTTGGCTGGTGGAAGAAGATGCGTGATTTTCTTCTGCGTTGTCAGAAGAGTGAGAATATTCTCGAGAGAGTCCCCTAAGGGTGTGAACACTCGAGGGCGTTTGACTTCTCCACCTTTTAGTACTGGAGGGTTTGAAGACTGTGCTTAAAAGGGAGTGTAATTTCTCCTCTGGATAGGCATGTTCTGATTGCCTTTCTGACCTTGTAGTATCAAGGAAACATCCTCTTCTTTCATTTTATGGACCCTCCGGGGGTTGTTTCCATAATTTCCAGATTGGATGTGTTCAGCAACAGCTTTAAGGGCAACTAGGTCTTGAATCTTTCCTGACTTCAATCCCATCTCAGCCATCTCCCCATGTTTGATCATTTCAGAAAATGGTTTACCGATGCCAGCTAAGACGCTCTCATAGAAAGGAGTTTCTTGTATGTCGATAAAGGTCATAACCATCTCTGACTCTGTCATAGAAGGAATAACTTGAGCAACAAGGCGCCTCCACCTTTGAGCATACTCTCTGAAAGACTCGTTGGACTGTTTCTTGACCTTGGTAATCTGGTACCGGTCAGGAGCAATCTGAGACTGAAAACTGTATTGTGTAAGGAAAGCGTGAGCTAGCTCTTCCCAGCTATGGATCTTTGAGTTGTATAATCTGGTATACCATGAATGGGCTTCTCCAGTTAGACTTTTTTGGAATAGGTGCATTCTGAGCTTCTCATCCTCTGCATAAGATCCGAGTTCTCCAATGAAAACCTTCAAATGGGTGTAAGGATCTCCTAACCCGTCATACTTTTCAAAGTCGGGAGTTTTGAACTTTTCTGGATAATGAACACCAGGGAATATACAAAGGTCAGCATATGACACACTCCCGTGTGCTCCAATTCCTTTGATAGAACGCAGGGTTTCTTCCATTTGAAGAACTTTCTTTCTGATGTCACCGGTGTCTGGATCTTTTATAAGATGGGCGGCATCATGACTTTTGTTGGTTGTATCCAACTGTAGTTCAGGTACTGTAATGACTTTATCAGGCCCTTAGGTTCCCCCTTGTGTGGAGAATTCAGCATGTACGGGTATTTTTGGACCCTGCGTAGATTGATGTAATTCTTTAAGCAAAATAGCCAAGTCTGTAATTTGTTTAGTTAATCCGTCCAATTCTACACGAGAAACTGGATTAGACTGGTCAGATGAAGACATGATTGGCTGTAGGCCTGCGACCTTTTTGGATTTTGACCGGGTAATAGGTCCGAATGCTTCCCTGTAACAAAACTGGCATAGTTTAGTTTTAGGGATAGTGTAAATGTTAACATGCTATGTGATGTGTCCGTTTTAGGAATTTTGTCCTGCAAAACAGATGTTAGCTGTTCGAAGTACAGGATAACATGTTAATGTAAATATGTACATGCACACTCATTACATGGAGATGAATATGGAATGTAAATTACAAGTAATTGGCTTTACAAGTAATTTGAAATGAGAAAGCATGAAGAGACTTTCCTCCGCGTTTGGTTTATCAGAGGCTGACCTATCTGAGGTTACTCTCGCGGCTTTTCGGCATGAAGGTTCCAAAATCATCGCAATTTACTCAACGAGAAGTTAATCCGGTCTTTCAACTGGAGCGAATTTGGGTGGTGCCTTTCCTGAGCCTCGGGGAATTAGTCTTCCCACGAGTCCAGTAATCAAACACCGATAGGATAGCCTCCTGGTGGAGGGACCACACAACATACATTCACATACATCGCGTCTCACCGTATATGAAAATGATGACATGTGCGAAACACTAATATCACAGGCAGATATAGTGTAAAGCATTAATCGTAGTAAAGATATGCATTCGTACACATTCATCATAAATGTAAATTCAACATCCACACACAAGCATACAACATTTTTGAAAAGTTTGTAATAGCGGCTTAAGTCCTCTTACTGGAGTCCCCAGCAGAGTCGCCACCTGTCAACGTCAGATTTTTTATTTGTGCCTTTTTCGTTATCTGTTCTTTTATGTTCTCATTTTATGTGAGATTTGTTTGAAAAAACACATGAAAAAGGTCCGACATGTGTAATGTCGACGATTGGACTATAAGAGTCGCCAGTTGGTTTTTTAACTGGTTGTACCAACACAACCGAAAAAAGGTTTGCACATTGACCTAGTGATGTGACATTGCTAAACGGGTCGGTGAAACCGAGATTCATTTAGGGTCCGGGGACTTGCTTATGCGGAGGGAATGTGTTAGGCACCCCCCGACATCCGTGTTACCACGGTGACAGCCACTTTTCAAGAAACTGTTATATGAATATGTGTGTGTGTGGGGGGGGTCAATGTGCTGTTATTTGGAAGTAGTGTAATGCCTCGTTTGCACCTATATACACAGGGTTTGAATTTATGTAAAAAATTCAGTTTTAAACAAGATATAGCAGTGATGTTTTAGAAAAGAGGTTTTTTAAACCCTTGTGCTCAATAGTAATTGAGGCCTTTGATACTTCTATTTTATTCAATATTCTGCTGGATTGATTTTATTTTACAGATGCGAGGCATTTGTATAAAAATAATGTACCAAAAAGGTGTTGAATTCCTCGTGGGTATGAAAACCATCTGAGGAAATCCAAACATCACAGATAAATTTACAAGCTGCTTACAGCTGAAAAGGTCCGTCACGGGAACCAAATCTAGATTCAGTGGACTGAATCTGTGATCACATGATTCCTAGGCTCACATAATGCCGCAATTGATAAAACGCAGTAAAAATGTATATATAAAAGCTGTAAATATATATATACAGACAAGATCACCAACCACGAAGCACCTCCATGGGGGATCAGAAATGTAAATAAAGTTGTAAAAGCTATCAACCACCACGGAGGAAACTCCAGGCGGGACGAAATGTACAGAAAGCTGTAAAAACGGTCAACCACCACGAAGTAAACTCCAGGTGGGATGAAATTTATATATATATATATATATATATATATATATATATATATATATATATATAAAAGCGATAAACGCACCGGATATAAAATCCAGGCTCATCGGACAAAGTCCAATAACACTTAATATATATAAGTGTATATATATATATATATATTAAAGCAGTAAACGCACCGGATGTAAAATCCAGGCTCATCGAACATAGTTCGACACACAGTTCATATATATAAGTATATATATATACGAAAGCAAATAAACGCTCCGGATATAAAATTCAGACTCATCGAACAAAGTCCGACAACAGTTAATATATATAAATATATATATTAAAGCAGTAAACGCTCCAGACCGAAGTCTAGGCTCATCGAACAGAGTTCGACACGCAGTTCATATATATAAATGTATATATATATACAAAAATAAGTAAACGCTCCAGACCGAAGTCTAGGCTCAATCCAGGCATAACTCGATAATGTTAGTCCATATATATATATATATATGTATATATAAACTGAAATAAAATCACAGACCGAAGTTCGGGCAAACACACGCAACACGACTCTCAATGTGAAAAATGGTGTGTGCAAAGATAAAGAGAAATGCTTTAAAGTGTGTGAGAAGGCTTACAGTGGGCTGCCAAAGAAGCCGGTACAAAAGTAGCTATATATGAGCTCACAAGTGTTTAAAATGAGAAAACACTCATTTTGGGGTGTGTATAGAGCAAATTGGGCAGGGCTTCCTCGCCGTTTTCTCTTACAAAATGGTCACCCCAAGCCCTCTATTTATAGAGGGTATCTGCGGCTGGGTCGCAGGTGTACCAGAGGCTGCCCGGGGTGCCCCGGGCATCACCGGTCCTGCCGTCTCGAAGTACGTACACGTAGACAACGTGATGTCCGCTCGAACTTTCAGAATTGCAATCCGGGCATCCGACTGAGGTATATAGGACCTATTTCGGACCGCCGTTGTCGAGAGTTACGCAATGACATGGGATTAGAGGTTGTACAAAGTCATGAAGATGGGACGATGCCCTCCGGTCTTCAGCTTCAAATTCTATCAGTTATCCTGCGTAATAGTCACTCGGGATTGGTTTTTCTGAGCTTTTATGGGATATTATTGTGTAGAAATGTATGTCTGAACTGTTGAGACGGCGTGATGTGGAGTCAAGTTGGCGAGATGACGACTTTGCTCCTCACCGGGGTTATGTCTGGTTTGGGCTGATAAAGCAGACGTTGCTCAGGATTATCGCTGAGATTGGACTGCTGCAATAGTGGAAGGTCCTCAGGGTCATCTCTGAGGTATGTCTGTCTTGTACTGAGTGCCTCGGTGTAAGTGCTGAGGTTGAAGCTGATTGCATGCATTTGTAACAAGCATTTTTGGGATTATCTCTGAAACTGCCACTGCCTTCCTTGGGGTTATATCCAAGGTTGGAATCTGCTATTCCCAGTGTTGGGACTGAAACGGAACATCTCGCGGTTATCTCCGGGATGAAACGGTCTTCTCCAGTTTGTGTTCCGATATTGTAACTGCAGGCCTTGGGGTTATCTCTGAGGTTGGATTTGTTACTCCCGGTGTGTGTTCCGGGGTTGAGCTATTACTCCCAGTGTGTGCTCTGGGGTTACACTGTTCCTCCCGGTGGTATCCGGAATGGATATAAACCGTCTTCCAGAGTTTCCTCTTGAAAGACGAATAGTGCTCCTGTGATGTTAGATATGCAGAAAATTTCGAGTGTCTACATGCATGAATTGCATGAAGTTCCTAAAAAAACCATCATGCATCAAGTTGTCAGCAACATTATTTCTTGAGTTCGCAACAGGATTATCCATAGCTTCCTGATTCTCAGCCACATTTGGCTCATAGTTCACCTCTTGATTTCAAGATGTCATTCTAAAATGTGGTTAGAAAACAAAGATTAGTTTAAACAAGTAACACATCGCTTCTCGTACCCACATCCAAACCAACTAATTAGATAACAACTTTTAAATTATAGAGGACACATTAGGGACTTATTTTATTCGTCTCTCTTCTTCTAGTTCTAACCCTAGATCTCCATCAGAGATCATATCCCTAATCTTTGATACCAATTGTGACGCCCCCAAAATAGATTTCACACAAACCAATTTGGATCGCCAAAATACATACCACAACAATAAGTTTTCTTATTACAATGTCTTAGATAATACGATAATATCTTCACCCAAATTATTACAATGTCGTATAAGATACGACAACACATATTACAAGTCCTCAACATGATTATCGTCACACTACTTTACAATACGGTGAAGACTACTATAGTAACTATCTCGGACCATCACTCCACACCCCGGCTAGTCCCAGCTACACTCTCATTTTTTAAGAAGAATAATTGAACAAAAAAGAAAAGGGTGAGCTCAAATAACTCAGTAAAGAATATCATAATAAAGAATAGATTATGAAAATTGATATTTCCACATGACTTTTTGATATTTTTTCACATGAAAAGTGTCGTTATAGATGTATAGCGATAATTTTCCAGTGGAAATAACAGTTTCCATATATTATCCTTAGCCTTCAATAGTGTAAAATTTGATATAATATAATAGACAACAATGTTTAGATCATCAACTGTAGCGAAAAATAAAAATCAATTAAGAGAGTAAAATAGATCATGATGTTCACAATATTCTCCAATTTAAAAGTTCACCATCAATATTTTATTCTTGTAACACGAATCAATTGGTGATCATAATCATGCAAATCAATAGTTCATCTTTGCACTATGTGCCAAAGATATTCAATTGTAACACTAATGGTCATGATTATGACAATCAATAGTCCATATTTGCACTACGGGCCAAAGAGAACTTTTCACCACGTGTCCTTGCCATACAGACCAAAGACACTCAACAAATATATCGTCTTCGCACCTAGACCAAAGACATTCACCAATCATATTATCTTTACACTCAGGTCAAAAATATTCACAATAACTTGATTTTAATAACAGTGATATAAAGGATGAACAAAAATTGTAAGAATAATAAGATAAAAGAATAAATATTCGAGATTTGACATTTAATTTGTCCAGAGTCTAATAATGTCCTAATTGTCAGCATGATGACCAAAATGTGAAGTCAAATTCAAGAATGATATTCAATATTCATATTTCAAGATAACGATTTAAAATTTAATATGAAGGTTCATGTAAATAGAAAGTTCAAATGAAATGGTATTAGATGAAGCGCAAACTTCAAGGGAACTTTTAATAATTTCAGGAATTATAGAAGCAATACTTACTATAGTAAGTTTAGATTTAGGAGTATAAAAGAAAATGATATCACTTACCTCAATTAACACATGTGATTGTATGTTGTTTTCTATGAAGTTTATAATTTAATTAGCAATTATCACATGTGAAGTACACTAACTAGTATATTATGAAATTATCAAAAGTGACTATATAGTATAAATTTGTGCAGTGTACAGAATAAGCTTTCAAAATAAAATCTTCCAAATGAATTTTTTTTTCAAAATAACTCCTTTAAAGGAAGAATTAAACACCGTGTGATGTGTGTGAATATTTGACCAACTTTTATAGAAATACTTACTTGAACAATACTTGTACTCTTACTAATCTTCACAAATACTCAAGATAGCTTACCACACATAGAGAGAACTGACACTAAGAAAGGAAGTATAAACAAGGAAGTTATGAATTTTTTTTATGTTAAGCCTTCTTATTTATAGCCAAAATATCCCATATTTTATAAATATATTATTCATGTAAGACCCCAAATTATTAATAAATGAAATTTAAATTTTCTCTATTTATTATTTTGAAATAGTAAGGGTTAAATTGATTAATGAGGTTAGTTATGGGTAAAATGCGTAAATATTTCAAATAAGCAAGTGGTCATAAAATATTCATTATTGTCGGGGAATATTCGTTTGGTCGTGGAATATTCTTGTTGTCGGAGAATATTCGTACGACGGCGCAGCCTTGTGTGGGCCACATAACGGAAAGCGATTGGATGAAGAAAACGACAAAAACAAGTTGTTTATAAATAACGGCGTAGTTGTTACCGTTAATACTGTTGGAATACCCGGTGGTTAAAACATAGTAATACGCGTTGTTGCATAGTAGCACACGGTATTGTACCAATTATTGATTTTTACGTAAGAATGTATTACTCAATAATTGTTACAGTAATTACTGTTCAGTATTTTATTTTATTGATTCAATAATTGCTGCGTTGATATTTTATATTACTGTTGTTTTAATAATTGTCACTACACAGTATTTTCTATTATCGGAGTAATAATTCATATTATCTGAATAATATTATTAGATAACATTATTGGCAATGTCTAGAAAGTTCTGTCTAAGGAGAGATTTGGTCATCTAATTGCGCGCCAATAAGGAGAGATCCTTATTGGAAAGCCCCCTCTTTCCTGAGAACGGCCTGGTTGTCATTATTGTGATTCTGTAATATTATTTGTGAATAATTAATTATTAATTTATATGATGAGAAAAATATTAATTTTATGTGGATATAGGTGAAAATTTTTTTTAATGTGACAATTGTTAAAAATTAATATTTTATCTTTTTCTGATAAAATAATTTATTTTAATATATTATTATATTTTAATAATATAATAATGGTGATATTTTTACAATGAATGTGGGATGTATGAGTATATGAGGAGGAAGAGTATTTTTGTTGCAAAAGATGTTTAAAACATGTTTTGTGTGTCGGTGGACCCCATTTCTTAACTGAAATTTGATTATAGCCTGTAAAATCGTCCGTTTATAAATTTCGGTCAATTTCTGCTTGGAATTTGGAAAAATTTTCTTCTGCAAAGTTGTAGATAATTGAATTTCCTCTAAAAAGTCGTGAGATTTGAATTTTCTGATAAAAGGGCTATTTATTATGAATTATTGAAGTTCTAAAATTCCGAAATAATTGATTTTTGGAAGTTTTAATTATGTTAAATAAGAAAAACGTTTTTTAAAAGTTTTGTGAGGTGGGCTACTTGTGTTGAATGCTGAATTCAGATGCTAGGTATGCGTAAGAATTTTATTTAAAAATAATATTATTATATTAAATTTTCTGCTTTGGTGTCCTAAGCTTTTTTCTATAAATAGGGTGCTTAGGTTAGAATTGAAAATCACACCAGAAACTACAGATTTCTCTCTCTTTCTCTCTCTATAATATCTAGCGTATTTTGTGAGTATTTTTATACTTTGAGTATTGCTATACGGTGCAAGTTTCCTTCAGCACTATATCCGGTAGTCCAGCCAGAAGTGCCATTCTTTCGAGATAAGGGATGTTATTTTATTCAAAAATGATATTATTTCTTCAATATCATTATATTGATTGGAAATTTTTATCAAATTTGGAACTTTTCATGTCGAGATTACTATTCACGAGTTACTATTCACGAGTTACTATTCATCAAAAAATGAATTTTTTTTCTTTTCGTCCAAAATATCTATTCTGGATACTAGCTTTGATTGTATCTGTGACGCCCCCAAAATAGGTATACAACACCCATTCTGAGTCGCCAAATACATTGTACAGAAAGCAAACTACAACTTCAATAATACAATTGTCGTGCAAAATACTACAACACATACTGTGAGTTTAAATACAAATATTATCTTCTAGACAATATCCACACTCAAATAAGTTCTCAATACAATTATTCAAACACTATTTTACAGAAATAGTGAGGACTGCTAAAACATCTTTCTAGAACTATCACTCCATACCCCGACTAGATCCTGCTATGTTCTCACCTCCTGAGAAGAAAAATGGAATAAAAAAAAATAGTGAGCTCAACTAGCCCAGTAAAGAATATTATGACTAAGATAATATACAACAAATTATCATTAGTATTCAACAGGGAAAAATCTGATAGAATATAATCGACAACAAGTTTTAGATCAACAACTGCAGCGGAAACATCAAACCATTAGAAGAGTCAAGTAGAGAAAGAATTCTACTATCTTCTAAGATTTAAAAGTCCATCATCAATATTTTATCCCTGTAACATCGATTAATAATCATCTTTAACCAAATATTCATCTTTGCACTACAGGCCAAAGATATTCATTTGTATCACCAGTCGGTCATGTTCATCTCAACACATGTTCATCTTTGCACTACAGGCCAAAGATATTCATCAAGTAATCATACATCTTTGCACTACAGGCCAAAGATATTCAGTAATATCATCATTTAGGACTGAGAATGATGAAAAATATCTTAAAGAAAATGAATCCAGTGAAACAGAAGGATAAATAGTAGGGATTCGTATAACAGTTTATCCAAGATCAATAATACTTCATAATAATCAATTGTGAAGCAGAATTCAAAAAAATAAAGATCAAAATATGGATATAATCAAAGATAGTAACCATAATAGACATCTTGGAAAAAAAGGGAAAATTTTATTTTTCGGTGAATAGTGCCGTATTCGTGAATAGTACCGTATACGTGAATAGTGTCGTATACATGAATAGTAACCCCGACACAAAAAGTTCCAAATTTGATAAAAACTCATATCAATATTTCAGCATAATGATATTGAAGAAAATAATATCATTTAAGAAGAAAATAATATCTCTTACCTCAAGATATCAGTACTTCTGGTCGGAATACCGGTATAAGGCTGAAAAAAACTTGCTCTAATGAATAGAAACTCTCATAGTATCTAAATACTCACAAAATAAACTCAATAATCTAGAGAGAGAAAGAGAGAAAACTTGTTTCTGGTGTGATTTTCAATTCTAACTTAGCCCTCTGTTTATAGGAAAATTTTAGTAGGCTTGACCTGCAACCTGATGGCTTTACCTGCTACTATTCCCACCCACCACATTTGAAATATAATTCAGCACATTTCTTCACCAATCACAAGTGGGGCCCACCAATTCTAAAATTTTTCATCAAAATGATAAACTCCGAAAATTCAACAATTTCTGAACCAGTCATCTAATAAAATTCATAATAAATCATATGTTCATTTTTAACGGTTCAAAATTTGTGGGCATATACTCAACTTATATATGTATAACATATCCAAAAATTACCACGATCCAACGGTCGGATTAAAAATTATAACCCCCGCAAAATATCTCAAAAACACTGATTTTTAATACCTCCATTCCGACAAAAATACGGATAAAAACCTCAACATTAACTCCTTCATTTTTAACCACAAAAATATATCCCTCATTTATTTCCACATAAAATAAATATTTCCTTATCATATGAATCAATAATTAATTATTCACAAATAATATTACAAAATCACATTTATGACAACCAGGCCGTTCCCAGGAAAGAGGGGGCTTTCCAATAAGGATTTCTCCTTACTGGCGCGCAATTAGATGACCAAACCTCTCCTTAGACAGAACTTTCTAGACATTGTCAATAATGTTATCTAATAATATTATTCAAATAATATGAATTATTGATTTGATAATGGAAAATACTGTGCAGCAACAATTATTGAAACAACAATAATATAAAATATCAACGCAGCAATTATTGAATCAATAAAATAAAATATTGAACAATAACTATTGTAACAATTATTGAGTAGTGCCTTCTTACGTAAGAATCAATAATTGGTGCAATACCGTGTGCTACTGTATTTTAACCACTGGGTATTCCAACAGTATTAACGGTAACAACTACGCCGTTATTTATAAATAACTTATACTTGTCGTTTTCTTCATCCAATCGCTTTCCGTTATGGGGCCCACACAAGGCTGCGCCATCGTACGAATATTCCCCGACAGCAAGAATATTCCACGACCAAACGAATATTCCCCGACAAAATGAATATTTTATAACCACTTGCTTATTTTGCAAAATTTGAACATTTCACCCATAACCAAAGTATTATATCAAATTAACCCCTTATTATTCACAATAATATTTAGAGAAAATTTAATTTTATTCATTAATAAGTTGGGGTCTTACAACCTCCCCTCCTTATGAAATTTCGTCCTCGAAATTGACGTACGTACCTGATGTTTCAAAAAGGTGAGGATACCTCGCTTTCATTTCTGATTCTAACTCCCAGGTCATTTCTTCAATAGCATGGTTTCTCCACAAAACCTTAACTTGTGGTATAACCTTCGTGCGTAGGACATGCTCTTTCCTATCCAAGATCTTAACAGGTACCTCCTCGTATGTTAAATCTTCAGCTATCTCGTCTGGTTCTAACTCAATAATGTGGTTCGGGTCTTTAACATATTTACGAAGCATAGATATGTGAAAAACATTATGAACACGAGACATGCTTGGAGGTAATGCGAGTCTATATGCCACATTTCCTATTCGCTCAAGAATCTCAAATGGACCAACAAATCTTGGATTGAGCTTTCCTCTCTTCCCAAATCTTGTAACTCCCTTCCATGGTGCAACACGTAACAATACATGATCCCCAATATTAAATTCCACGTCCTTCCGATGAAGATCCGCATAACTCTTTTGTCGATCCTGTGCCGTTTGTATACGTTGTCGAATCGTTTGGATCTTCTCTGTAGTAATGCGTACCAACTCTGGTCCCAACAATGTTGCTTCACCCACCTCGTCCCAGCATACTGGAGAACGACATTTTCTTCCATACAACGCCTCGAATGGAGCCACACCTATGCTCGCCTGATAACTGTTGTTGTAGGAGAATTCCACCAATGGTAGGTACTTATCCCAACTCCCTTTGAGATCTAGGACACAAAGTCTTAATAGATCTTCAAGAGTTTGAATAGTCCTCTCTGATTGTCCGTCCGTTTGAGGATGGTATGCTGAACTAAATCGTAAATCCGTGCCCATAGCTTTCTGCAAGCTAACCCAAAATCGTGAAGTGAATCTTGGGTCACGATCCGAAACTATGGATACTGGCATGCCATGCAATCTCACAATCTCGTTCACGTACATACTAGCAAGACGTTCAAGGGAATAAGTCTCACGTATCGGCAAAAAATGAGCGGACTTGGTTAATCTATCAACAATAACCCAAATCGCATCTATGCCTTGAGAAACCTTGGGAAGACCCATAACAAAATCCATAGTAATGTGTTCCCACTTCCATTTTGGAATCTCAAGTGGTTGCAATGGACCCTTTGGTACTTGATGCTCCGCTTTTACACGTTGACAAGTTAAACATCTCGAGATAAACTCCGCGATCTCTCTTTTCATATTGCTCCACCAAAATGTATGTCGAAGATCGTGATACATTTTGGTACTCCCAGGATGGATTGCAAACGGTGTGTTGTGTGCCTCCATCATTATTCTATGCTTCAAGTCAAAATCGTTAGGAACACAAAGTCTGGAGTTGACTCGAAGTATTCCTTCTTCATCGATTCTTGCTTCTGGAATAGCACCTTCTTGCACTTTCTTCTTCATACGCATCAGCCCTATGTCCGTAGCTTGAGCAGCTTTAACTTTATCGATTAAAGTCGGTTCTACTCGTATATTTGATATCATCATGTGGGTACTTGGAGCCTTCATCTCTATCTCCATCCTTTGCAAGTCATACAAAATGGGCCTTTGTGTTAATAACATTGCACTCGTACCCGCATATGATCTTCTACTCAATGCGTCAGCTACTACGTTTGCTTTTCCAGGATGATATTGGATGGTATGATCGTAATCTTTCAACAGCTCAAGCCAACGTCGTTGCCGCATGTTGAGTTCCTTTTGGGTGAAGAAATATTTGAGGCTTTTATGATCTGTATAGATCTCCACTTTCTCCCCATACAGGTAGTGTCTCCAAATCTTCAACGCAAAAACGACTGCTGCCAACTCCAAATCATGAGTAGGATAATTCCTCTCATATTCTTTGAGTTGTCGTGAGGCATAGGCTATGACTTTCCCATGTTGCATGAGAACACATCCTAACCCTTTGCCTGAAGCATAGCTGTAGATAACAAATCCATCCGAACCAGATGGTTTTGTCAGAACTGGTGCCGAAATGAGTCTCCTCTTGAGTTCTTGGAAACTCTTCTCGCATTCCTCACTCCATACGAATTTTGTATCTTTCCGAGTCAGCTGAGTTAACGGAATAGCGATTCGAGAAAATCCTTCCACAAATCTCCGATAATAACCAACTAAGCCCAGAAAGCTACGTACTTCGGTTACCGACTTCGGTTGCTCCCAACTTTGTATGGCTTCAATCTTTGCCAGGTCGACAGATACTCCATGTTTTGACACCACGTGCCCAAGGAATGCTACTTCCTCAAGCCAGAACTCGCATTTCTTCAGTTTGGCATATAGGTTGTTTTCACGAAGCCTTTGCAATACCAGCTTCAAATGGCGCTCATGATCTTCACGGCTTTTGGAATAGATGAGGATGTCATCAATAAAGACACAACGAACTGATCTAAATATTCTTTGAATATACGATTCATCATATCCATAAAAGCAGCAGGAGCATTAGTCAATCCAAAAGACATTACTAAGAATTCATAATGCCCGTACCGAGTTCTGAAGGCAGTCTTTGGAATATCCTCAGTTTTAATCTTCAGCTGATGATATCCAGAATGAAGATCGATCTTTGAAAAGAATTGTGCTCCTTGCAACTGGTCAAACAGGTCATCAATGCGAGGTAGCGGATACCTATTCTTGATGGTGACATGGTTCAATTCTCGATAGTCAATACAAAGTCGCATACTCCCGTCTTTCTTCTTTACGAATAAAACAGGAGCACCCCAAGGAGACGTACTAGGACGAATAAAATCGATGTCCAACAACTCCTGTAGTTGGACTTTTAACTCCTGAAGTTCAATAGGAGCCATTCGATATGGAGTTTTAGAAATGGGCTTTGTACCGGGTTCAAGGTCAATAAAGAATTCAACTTCACGTTCTGGGGGTAGACCAGGAAGTTCTTCAGGAAATACATCGGAAAATTCTCTAACAATAGAAATATTATTCAAATCTGACTTGTCTTTGTTCAAATCCATAACATGGGCTAAGAAAGCTTGACATCCGTTTTTCAATAAACGAATAGCTTTGTGGCTTGATATGACAGTGACTGATTTTAGTGGTTTAGTAGTTTGAATTCGTATGACAGGTTGGTTAGGAATATGAAAACTAACAA
This sequence comes from Panax notoginseng, assembly GCA_016801055.1. NCBI lineage: Eukaryota > Viridiplantae > Streptophyta > Magnoliopsida > Apiales > Araliaceae > Panax > Panax notoginseng. Next base: position 36,454,480 of record CM029022.1, read on the forward strand.
CCTTACGAAAACAATCAATTTTAGCATGATGAGTGGTTAACCAATCAATTCCTAAAATCACATCAAAAGCAAGTATCTTTAAAGAGATAAGATCAACAGGTAATGTGATAGTGCCAACTTGGATCATGCAAGATTTATAAACTGTAGATGTAACGAAGGTTTCACCCAACGGAGTTTCAACAGATAAGTTAAAGTCCAATTTCTCCGGAGTCAAGTTTAAACGTTGAGCACAAGCAGGAGAGATAAAAGAATGGGTAGAACCGGTATCTAGTAAAGTATAAACTTCGCAAGAATTCAAGATTAGCTTACCCGTGATCACCTCGTTCGGGTTTCTCGCGTTTTGGCCAGTCACGACAAACGCCCTTCCAGGAACCGCTGATTTCGACTTATCCGGGATAACTTTTGGAGTCACCATCCCCGCTGAACTTGGTTTTGCTACAGAACACTCTCGAGCTATATGACCCTCCTTTCCACAGTTATAACATACCTTGGATTGTTGTGGGCAGTTTGGGCTGATATGTCCCTCTTTTCCACATTTGTAACATACGACCGTGGTCGTTCTCCTCCCCTAGAAACAGTTGATGTTTGTGCTGACGTCTTCACGTTATCATTGTTGTACCTTCTCTTCTTGAAATCTCCTCCCGACTCGCTCCTTCTATTATCACGACCACGATTACCACCAGAGTGGTTACCGCTTTTGTCCGAATGTTTTCCTCCCTGCTGGTTTTCATTGCTTCGATGACTGCCGCCACCGGTATGACCCTGGTTGTGGTCCCTCGGTTGCACATACTCATTATCTCGCTCTAATAATTGAGCCCTGTTTACAACATCTGAATATAAAGAAAATTTATGAGAGATAAGATATTGCCGAATCTCGAGTTTTAGACCTCTCAGAAACATCCTTGTCATTCGTTCCTCATTTTCGACCAAATGAGGTGCAAACCTGGATAACTCTGCAAACTTCGCCTCGTACTGGGACACCGTCATGTTGTTTTGTTCCAGTCTGATAAACTCCACCTCCTTCATATGACGAATACTTTCAGGAAAGTACTTGTCATTGAACAGTTTTTGAAATGTTTCCCAGGACATGTTGAGTGCGTCAGGCTGGGTACGCTTCACAGACTCCCACCAGTAGTCTGCCTCACCGCGAACATAAAGGTGGCGAATGGAACCTTCTGTTCCTCCGTGCATCCCAAGACATCGAATATCTTGGTAATTTGCTTGACCCACGTTTCCGCCATGATCGGATCCGGCTTTCCCTTAAATTCTGGTGGTCCCAATTCTTTGAACTGCTTAGCTGTGACAAACCGCGCGTTGTTATCATTTCCACCCGTATTCTGCACACGAGTCTCCCTCGTCTGATTTTGCATGAACTGTAAAAAGCTCCTAAACATTCCATCATTCATCGTTTGCTCGGTAACGTTGTTTACAGGAGGAATATTGCCTTCCTGTTGCACGTTCCCCTGGGTAGTGATCAAAGGTGTCTCCACGGTCTGATTTACTCCATTATTAACGTTCTCAGCTGCCATTCTTAAATACTGCCATAAAACAAGGGTTAATAGTCATGTCATATATTATCCCTATACTCTGACCGACCAAATAAACACCAAATAAACTTAGTCAGGTCATACTAGCGAAGGAATTCCCCGTCTCTCCCCTCCTAGTTCTTGTCTCACATCTCAGCCAGGGATCATATCCCTAAGCTCTGATACCAACTGTGACGCCCCCAAAATAGGTATACAACACCCATTCTGAGTCGCCAAATACATGGTACAGAAAGCAAACTACAACTTCAATAATACAATTGTCGTGCAAAATACGACAACACATACTGTGAGTTTAAATACAAATATTGTCTTCTAGACAATATCCACACTCAAATAAGTCCTCAATACAATTATTCAAACACTATTTTACAGAAATAGTGAGGACTGCTAAAACATCTTTCTAGAACCATCACTCCATACCCCGACTAGATCCTGCTATGTTCTCACCTCCTGAGAAGAAAAATGGAACAAAAAGGAAAAGGTGAGCTCAACTAGCCCAGTAAAGAATATTATGACTAAGATAATATACAACAAATTATCATTAGTCTTCAACAGGGAAAAATCTGATAGAATATAATCGACAACAAGTTTTAGATCAACAACTGCAGCGGAAACAGCAAACCATTAGAAGAGTCAAGTAGAGAAAGAATTCTACTATCTTCTAAGATTTAAAAGTCCATCATCAATATTTTATCCCTGTAACATCAATTAATAATCATCTTTAACCAAATATTCATCTTTGCACTACAGGCCAAAGATATTCATTTGTATCACCAGTCGGTCATGTTCATCTCAACACCTGTTCATCTTTGCACTACAGGCCAAAGATATTCATCAAGTAATCATACATCTTTGCACTACAGGCCAAAGATATTCAGTAATATCATCATTTAGGACTGAGGATGATGAAAAATATCTTAAAGAAAACGAATCCAGAGACAGAAGGACAAATAGTAGGGATTCGTATAACAGTTTATCCAAAATCAATAATACTTCATAATAATCAATTGTGAAGCAGAATTCAAAAAAATAAAGATCAAAACATGGATATAATCAAAGATAGTAACCATAATAGACATCTTGGACAAAAAAGAAAAATTTTATTTTTCGATGAATAGTGTCGTATTCGTGAATAGTACCGTATACGTGAATAGTGCCGTATACGTGAATAGTAACTCCGACACAAAAAGTTTCAAATTTGATAAAAACTCATATCAATATTTCAGCATAATGATATTGAAGAAAATAATATCATTTAAGAAGAAAATAATATCCCTTACCTCAAGATATCAGTACTTCTGGTCGGAATACCGGTATAAGGCTGAAAGAAACTTGCTCTGATGAATAGAAACTCTCAAAGTATCTAAATACTCACAAAATACACTCAATAATCTAGAGAGAGAAAGAGAAAAAACTTGTTTCTGGTGTGATTTTCAATTCTAACTTAGCCCTCTATTTATAGGAAAATTTTAGTAGGCTTGACCTGCAACCTGATGGCTTTACCTGCTACTATTCCCACCCACCACATTTGAAATATAATTCAGCACATTTCTTCACCAACCACAAGTGGGGCCCACCAATTCTAGAATTTTCCATCAAAATGATAAACTCCGAAAAATCAACAATTTCTGAACCAGTCATCTTGTAAAAATTCATAATAAATCATACGTTATTTTTAACGGTTCAAAATTTGTGGGCATATACTCAATTTATATATGTATAACATATCCAAAAATTACCACGATCCAACGGTCGGATTAAAAATTATAACCCCCGCAAAATATCTCAAAAACCCTGATTTTTAATACCTCCATTCCGACAAAAATACGGATAAAAACCTCAACATTAACTCCTTCATTTTTAACCACAAAAATATATCCCTCATTTATATCCACATAAAATAAATATTTCCTTATCATATGAATCAATAATTAATTATTCACAAATAATATTACAGAATCACATTTATGACAACCAGGCCGTTCCCAGGAAAGAGGGGGCTTTCCAATAAGGATTTCTCCTTACTGGCGCGCAATTAGATGACCAAACCTCTCTTTAGACAGAACTTTCTAGACATTGTCAATAATGTTATCTAATAATATTATTCAAATAATATGAATTATTGATCTGATAATGGAAAATACTGTGCAGCAATAATTATTGAAACAACAATAATATAAAATATCAACACAACAATTATTGAATCAATAAAATAAAATATTGAATAATAACTACTGTAACAATTATTGAGTAATGCCTTCTTACGTAAGAATCAATAATTGGTGCAATACCGTGTGCTACTGTATTTTAACCACCGGGTATTCCAACAGTATTAACGGTAACAACTACGCCGTTATTTATAAACAACTTATACTTGTCGTTTTCTTCATCCAATCGCTTTCCGTTATGGGACCCACACAAGGCTGCGCCGTCGTACGAATATTCCCCGACAGCAAGAATATTCCACGACCAAACGAATATTCCCCGACAAAATGAATATTTTATAACCACTTGCTTATTTTGTAAAATTTGCACATTTCACCCATAACCAAAGTATTATATCAAATTAACCCCTTATTATTCACAATAATACTTAGAGAAAATTTGATTTTATTCATTAATAAGTTGGGGTCTTATAGTATCCATGTTTTGATCATTCTTGAATTTTACTCCACTATGATTGTTTATGAGGTATTTTTTGACATGGATAAACTGTAATACGAATCCCTAATATTTGTTCTTTTGCTTCACTGGATTCGTTTTCTTTAAAATATTTTTCATCATCCTCAGTCCTAAATGATGATATTAATGAATATCTTTGGCCTGTAGTGCAAATATGAATGATTTCTGATAAATATCTTTGGCCCGTAGTGCAAAGATGAACAGGTGTTGAGATGAACATGACCAACTGATGAATATCTTTGACTTGTAGTGCAAAGATGATTATTGATTGATGTTACAGGGATAAAATATTGATGATGGACTTTTAAATTCATAGATAATAGTAGATTTCATTCTCTACGTAACTCTTCTATGAATTATTATTTTCCGCTGCGAATATTGATTTAAAACTTGTTGTCTATTGTATTCAATTAGATTTTCCCTGTTGAAGACTAATGATAATTTGTTCTGTATTATCTTAGTCATAATATTCTTTACTGGGCAAGTTGAGCTCACCCTTTTCCTTTTTGTTCCATTTTTCTCAGGAGGCGAGAATGTAGCGAGTACTAGTCGGGGTATGGAATGATGGTTCTAGAAGTTATTTTAGTAGTCCTCACCATTTTTGTGAAATAATGTATCAATAATTATAATGAAGACTTATTTGAGTGTGGATATTGTCTAGATGACAATATTTGTATTTAAACTCACAGTTTAAGTGTCGTCGTATTTTGCACGACAATTGTTTTAATAAAGTTGTAGTTGTTTCTGTACCATGTATTTTGGCGACTCAGAATGGTTGTGGATTGGACCTATTTTGGGGGCGTCACAGTTGGTATCAGAGCTTAGGGATATGATCTCTGGCGGAGATCGGGAATAGAACTAGGAGGGGTGAAACAAGTAAATCCTTCGCTAGTGTGTCCTACCTAAGCTTATTTGTTGGTCGGTCATAATATAGGGATATTATGTGATATGTTAATTTGTTAAATTAACCCTTGTTTTATGGCAGTATTTGAGAATGTTGACTGAGAATGTTAACAGTGGAGTAAATGAGACGGTGGAGATGCCTATACTCACTAACGAGGAGAACGTGCAACAGGCTGGCAATGTTCCTCCCGTGAACAACACCACTGAGCAGACGATGAACGATGAGATGTTTAAAAACTTTTTGCGATTCATGCAAAACCAGACGAAGGAGATTCCTATTCAAAATATAGAAAGAAACAATGGCAACGCACAGCTGGTTACAGCCAAGCAGTTCAAAGAGTTGGGACCACCAGAATTCTGGGAAAAGCCGGATCCGATTAAGGCGGAGACATGGGTCAAGAAAATTACCAAGATATTCGATGTTTGTCTTGGGATGCACGGAGGAACAAAAGGTTCTATTCGCCACCTTTATGTTCGGTGGTGAGGCAGACTACTGGTGGGAGTCTGTGAAGCGTACCCATCCAGCCGCACTCAGCATGTCTCGGGAGACATTTCAGAAACTGTTCAATGACAAGTACTTCCCTGAAAGTATTCGTCATGTGAAGGAGGTAGAGTTTATTAGACTGGAGCAGAATAACATGACGGTGTCCCAGTACGAGACGAAGTTTGCAGAGTTGTCCAGGTTTGCACCTCATTTGGTGGAGAATGAGGAACGTATGACGCGGATGTTTCTGAGAGGTTTAAAACCCGGCATACGTTAATATCTCATTTCTCATAAATTTTCTCTCTATTCAGATGTTGTCAACAGGGCTCAATTATTAGAGCGAGATAATGAGTACAGTCAATCGAGGGACCACAACCAGGATCATACCGGTGACAGCAGTCATCAGAATAATGATAACCAGCGGAGAAAGAAAAATACAGACAAGAACGGCAACCACTCTGGTGGTAATCGTGGCCATGAAAATAGAAGAAGCGAGTCGGGAGGAGATTTTAAAAGAAGGAGATTCAACAATGATAATACGAAGACGTCAGCACCAGCAACAACTGGTTCCAAGAGAGGAGAACGACCACCGGTCATATGCTATAAGTACGGAAAAGAAGGACATATCAGCCCAAACTACTCACAACAGTTTAAGGTATGTTATAACTGTGGAAAGGAAGGACATATCGCTCGAGATTGCACTATAGCAAAACCAAGTCCAGCGGGGATGGTGACTCAAAAAGTTATCCCAAAAAAGACAAAGTCAACGGTTCTTGAAAGAGCGTTTGTCGTGACTGGTCAACATGCGAGGAACCCAAACGAGGTGATCACGGGTAAGCTAATCATAAATCATGCGAAGTTTATACCTTGCTAGATACTGGTGCTACCCATTCATTTATTTCTCCTGCTTGTGCTCAACGTTTAAACTTGACTCCGGAGAAGTTAGATTTAGATTTATCTGTGGAGACTCCGTTAGGAGAAACTTTCATCACATCCACTGTATATAAATCTTGTGTGATCCAAGTTGGCACCATCACATTACCTGTTAACCTTATTTCTTTAAAGATACTTGCTTTTGATGTAATTTTAGGGATTGATTGATTAACTACTCATCATGCCAAAATTGATTGCTTTCGTAAGGTTGTTAGTTTCCATATTCCTAAGCAACCTGTTATTCGAATTCAAGCAACCAAACCATTGAAGTCAAACTCTTTCATATCAAGCTGTAAAGTCATTCGTTAATTAAAAAATGGATGTCAAGCTTTCTTAGCTATGTTATGGACTTAAACAAAAATATGTCAGATTTGAATGATATTTCTGTTGTTAGTAAAAATTTTGACGTATTTCCTGAAGAATTTCTTGGCCTACGTCCAAAGCGTGATATTGAATTTTGTATCATCTTTGAATCTGGTACAAAAATCACTTCTAAAATCTCATATCGAATTGCTCCTATTGAACTTCAGGAGTTAAAAACCTAACTGTAGAAGTTTGTACCCGAGCCTCTATCTGGTGACTTTCTTTGTAGAATGCATTGAAGCCAGACTCTCCGTAGGGGACGCCATATTCGTATGGTAGTAACTGATAGGTGTCATTGTGACGTGCTATCCAAGATTGGGATATGAGTCACAGTTGAGAGCAACCTAAGTCAGTAATCAAAATACGTAGCTTTCTAGTTATTATCGGAGATTCGTAAAAGGATTTTCTCGAATCGCTACTCCATTAACTCAGCTGACTCGGAAAGATATAAATTCGTATAGAGCGAGGAATGCGAGAAGAGTTTTCAAGAGCTTAAGAGGAGACTCATTTCGGCACCTGTTTTGACCATACCATTTGGTTCGGATGGATTTGTTATCTACAGCGATGCTTCAGGCAAAGGGCTAGGATGTGTTCTCATGCAACGTGGGAAAGTTATAGCCTATGCCTCGCGACAACTTAAAGAATATGAGATGAATTATCCTACTCATGATCTAGAGTTGGCAGCAGTCGTTTTCGCGCTAAAGATCTGGAGGCACTATCTATATGGGGAGAAAGTGAAGATATATTCAGACCATAAAAGCCTCAAATATTTCTTCACTCAAAAAGAACTCAACATGCGGCAACGACGTTCGCTCGGGCTGTTGAAAGATTACGACCACACTATTCAATACCATCCTGGAAAAGCAAACGTGGTAGCTGACGCGTTGAGTAGAAGATCATATGCAGAAACGAGTGCGATGATGTCAAGTATACGTGTAGAACCAACTTTAATCGATAAAGTTAAAATTGCTCAAGCCACAGACCCGGAGCTGATGCGTATGAAGAAGAAAGTGCAAGAAGGTGCTATTCCAGAAGCAAGAATCGATGAAGAAGGAATACTTCGAGTCCACTCCAGACTTTGTGTTCCTAACGATTCTGATTTGAAGTACAAGATCATGATGGAAGCACACAATACACCATTTATAATCCATCTTGGAAGTACCAAAATGTATCGTGATCTTCGACATACATTTTGGTGGAACAATATGAAGAGAGAGATTGCAAAGTTTATCTCGAGGTGTTTAACTTGTCAACGTGTAAAGGCGGAACATCAAGTGCCAAAGGGTCCATTGCAACTACTTGAGATTCTAAAATGGAAGTGGGAACACATTACCATAGATTTCGTTACGGGTCTTCCCACGGTTTCTCAAGGCATAAATGTTATTTGGGTTATTGTTGATAGATTAACCAAGTCTGCTCATTTCTTGCCGATACGGGAGACTTATTCTTTTGAACATCTTGCTAGTATGTACGTGAATGAGATTGTGCGGTTGCATGGCATGCCAGTATCCATAGTTTCGGATCGTGACCCAAGATTCACTTCAAGATTTTGGGTTAGCTTGCAAAAAGATATGGGCACAGATTTATAATTTAGTTCGGCATACCATCCTCAAAGGACAGACAATCAGAGAGGACTATTCAAACTCTTGAAGATCTATTAAGACTTTGTGTCCTAGATTTCAAAGGGAGTTGGGATAAGTATTTACCATTGGTGGAATTCTCCTACAACAACAGTTATCAGGCAAGTATAGGTGTGGCTCCATTTGAAGCATTATATGGACGAAAGTGTCGCTCTCCAATATGTTGGGATGAGGTGGGGGAAGCAACGTTGTTGGGACCCGAGTTGGTACGTATGACTACGGAAAAAATCCAAACGATTCGACAACGTATACAAATGGCACAGGATCGATAAAAGAGTTATGCGGATCTTCATCGAAAGGACGTAGAATTTGACATTGGGGATCATGTGTTGTTGCGTGTGGCTCCATGGAAAGGAGTTACAAGATTTAAGAAGAGAGGAAAGCTCAATCCACGATTTATTGGTCCATTTTAGATTCTTGACCGAGTAGGAAATGTGGCCTATAGACTCGCGTTACCTCCAAGTATGTCTCGTGTTCATAATGTTTTTCATATATCTGTGCTACGTAAATATGTGAAAGACCCAAACCACGTTATTGAGTTAGAACTGGACGAGATAGTCGAAGACTTAACGTACGAAGAGGTACCTGTCAAGATCTTGGATAGGAAGGAGCATGTCCTACGCACGAAGGTTATACCACAAGTTATAGTTTTGTGGAGAAACCATGCTATTGAAGAAATGACCTGGGAGTTAGAAACGGAAATGAAAGCGAGGTATCCTCATCTTTTCGAAACATCAGGTACGTACGTCAATTTCGAGGAAGAAATTTCATAAGGAGGGGAGGTTGTAGACCCCAAATTATTAATAAATGAAATTTAAATTTCTTCTATTTATTATTTTGAAATAGTAAGGGGTAAATTGATTAATGAGGTTAGTTATGGGTAAAATGCGCAAATATTTCAAATAAGCAAGTGGTCATAAAATATTCATTGTTGTCGGGGAATATTCGTTTGGTCGTGGAATATTCTTGTTGTCGGAGAATATTCGTACGACGGCGGAGCCTTGTGTGGGCCCCATAACGGAAAGCGATTGGATGAAGAAAATGACAAAAATAAGTTGTTTATAAATAACGGCGTAGTTGTTACCATTAATACTGTTAGAATACCCGGTGGTTAAAACACAGTAATACGCGTTGTTGCACAATAGCACACGGTATTGCACCAATTATTAATTTTTACGTAAGAAGGCATTACTCAATAATTGTTACAGTAATTACTGTTCAATATTTTATTTTATTGATTCAATAATTGCTGCGTTGATATTTTATATTACTGTTGTTTTAATAATTGTCACTACACAGTATTTTCTATTATCGGAGCAATAATTCATATTATCTGAATAATATTATTAGATAACATTATTGGCAATGTCTAGAAAGTTTTGTATACGGAGAGATTTGGTCATCTAATTGCGCGCCAATAAGGAGATATCCTTATTGGAAAGCCCCCTCTTTCCTGGGAACGGCCTGGTTGTCATTATTGTGATTCTGTAATATTATTTGTGAATAATTAATTATTGATTTATATGATGAGAAAATATTAATTTTATGTGGATATAGATGGAGACAATTTTTAATGTGACAATTGTTGAAAATTAATATTTTATCTTTTTCTGATAAAATAATTCATTTTAATATATTATTATATTTTAATAATATAATAATGGTGATATTTTTACAATGAGTGTGGGATATATGAGTATATGAGGAGGAAGAGTATTTTTGTTGTAAAAGATGTTTAAAACATGTTTTGTGTGTCGGTGGACCCCATTTCTTGACTGAAATTTGATTATAGCCTGTAAAATCGTCCGTTTATAGATTTCGGTCAATTTCTGTTTGGAATTTGGAAAAACTTTCTTCTGTAAAGTTGTAGATAATTGAATTTCCTCTAAAAAGTCGCGAGATTTGAATTTTCTGATAAAAGGGTATTTATTATGAATTATTAAAGTTCTAAAATTCTGAAATAATTGATTTTTGGAAGTTTTAATTATGTTAAATAAGAAAAACGTGTTTTAAAAGTTTTGTGAGGTGGGCTACTTGTGTTGAATGCTGAATTCAGATGCTAGGTGTGCATAAGAATTTTATTTAAAAATAATATTATTATATTAATTTTTCTGCTTTGGTGTTCTAAGCATTTTTCTATAAATAGGGTGCTTAGGTTAGAATTGAAAATCACACCAGAAACTACAGATTTCTCTCTCTTTCTCTCTCTATAATATCTAGCGTATTTTGTGAGTATTTTTATACTTTGAGTTTTGCTATACGGTGCAAGTTTTCTTCAGCACTATATCCGGTAGTCCAGCCAGAAGTACTATTCTTTCGAGGTAAGGGATGTTATTTTATTCAAAAATGATATTATTTCTTCAATATCATTATAGTAGTTGGAAATTTTTATCAAATTTAGAACTTTTCATGTCGGGGTTACTATTCATGAGTTACTATTCACAAGTTACTATTCACCGAAAAATGAATTTTTTTTTCTTTTCGTCCAAAATATCTATTCTGGATACTAGCTTTGATTGTATCCATGTTTTGATCATTCTTGAATTTTACTCCACTATGATTGTTTATGAGGTATTTTTGGACATGGATAAACTGTAATACGAATCCCTAATATTTGTTCTTTTGCTTCACTGGATTCGTTTTTTCTTTAAAATATTTTTCATCATCCTCAGTCCTAAATGATGATATTAATGAATATCTTTGGCCTGTAGTGCAAAGATGAATGATTTCTGATAAATATCTTTGGCCCGTAGTGCAAAGATGAGCAGGTGTTGAGATGAACATAACCAACTGATGAATATCTTTGGCTTGTAGTGCAAAGATGATTATTGATTGATGTTACAGGGATAAAATATTGATGATGGACTTTTAAATTCATAGATAATAGTAGATTTTATTCTCTACGTAACTCTTCTATGAATTATTATTTTCCGCTGCAAATATTGATTTAAAACTTGTTGTCTATTGTATTCTATTAGATTTTCCCTGTTGAAGACTAACGATAATTTGTTCTGTATTATCTTAGTCATAATATTCTTTACTGGGCTAGTTGAGCTAACCCTTTTCCTTTTTGTTCCATTTTTCTCAGGAGGCGAGAATGTAGCGAGTACTAGTCGGGGTATGGAATGATGGTTCTGAAAGTTATTTTAGTAGTCCTCACCATTTTTGTAAAATAATATATCAATAATTGTAATAAGGACTTATTGAGTGTGGATATTGTCTAGATGACAATATTTATATTTAAACTCACAGTTTAAGTGTCGTCGTATTTTGCACGACAATTGTTTTAATAAAGTTGTAGTTGTTTCTGTACCATATATTTTGACGATTCAGAATGGGTTGTGGATTGGACCTATTTTGGGGGCGTCACAATTCATCTATTATCATTATCTTTAGACATAATGATTATCTATTTTCATCCATTATTTTTACTTTAAAAATAATGATTACCCATTTTCATCTATATTATAATTATTTTAAACATAATGATTACCCATTTTCATCAATTATCTTTATTTATTCAAAAAGAATAATCCATTATCAATATTTATTTAAAAAGATAAATTCATTATCAAAAAGATTATTTCATTATCATTATTTATTCAAAAGATTAATCCATTATCAAAAAGTTTATTTCATTATCATTATATTATTCGTCTTCTACATTATTGACGTAATATATTAATATCATGGATATTACTTGTAAGACCCCAACTTATTAATAAATGAAATTAAATTTTCTCTATTTATTATTTTGAAATAGAAAGGGTTGATTTGATTAATGTGGTTAGTTATGGTAAAATGCGCAAATATTTCAAATAAGCAAGTGTTATAAAATATTCATTTTTGGTCGGTGAATATTCGTTTGGTCGTGGAATATTCTTGCTGTCGGGGAATATTCGTACGACGGCGCAGCCTTGTGTGGGCCCCATAACGGAAAGCGATTGGATGAAGAAAACGACAAGTATAAGTTGTTTAAAAATAACGGCGTAGTTGTTACCGTTAATACTGTTGGAATACCTGGTGGTTAAAATACAGTAGCACACGGTATTGCAACAATTATTGATTCTTACGTAAGAAGGCACTACTCAATAATTGTTACAGAAGTTACTGTTCAATATTTTATTTTATTAATTCAATAATTGCTACGTTGATATTTTATATTATTGTTGTTTCAATAATTGTTGCTGCACAATACTTTTCATTATCAGATCAATAATTCATATTATTTGAATAATATTATTAGATAGCATTATTGGCAATGTCTAGAAAGTTCTGTCTAAGGAGAGGTTTGGTCATCTAATTGTGCGCTAGTAAGGAGAAATCCTTATTGAAAAGCCCCCTCTTTCCTGGGAACGGCCTGGTTGTCATAAATGTGATTCTGTAATATTATTTATAAATAATTAATTATTGATTCATATGATAAGGAAATATATCTTATCTCTCATAAATTTTCTTTATATTCAGATGTTGTAAACATGGCTCAATTATTAGAGCGAGATAATGAGTATGTGCAACCAAGGAACCATAACCATGGTCATACCGGTGGCGGCAGTCATCGAAGCAATGAAAACCAGCAGGGAGGAAAATATTCGAACAAAAGCGGTAACCACTCTGGTGGTAATCGTGGCCGTGATAATAGAAGGAGCGAGTCGGGAGGAGATTTCAAGAAAAGAAGGTACAACAATGATAACGTGAAGACATCAGCACAAACATCAACTGCTTTTAGGGGAGGAGAACGAGCACCGGTCGTTTATTACAAATGCGGGAAGGAGGGACACATCAGCCCAAACTGCCCACAACAGTTCAAGGTATGTTATAACTGTAGAAAGGAAGGTCATATAACTAAAGATTATCTTGTTACGAAACCAAGTTCAACGGGGATAGTGACTCCGAAGGCTGTTCCGGACAAGTCAAAGTTGGTGGTTTCTGGAAGGGCGTTTGTCGTGACTGTCCAAAACGCGAGGAACCCAAACGAGGTGATCACGGGTAAGCTAATCATAAACTCTTGCGAAGTTTATACCTTATTAGATACCGGTTCTACCCATTCTTTTATCTCTCCTGCTTGTGCTCAACGTTTAAACTTGACTCCGGAGAAATTAGACTTTGACCTATCTGTGGAGACTCCGTTAGGAGAAACTTTCATTACATCTACAGTTTATAAATCTTGCTTAATCCAAGTTGGCACAATCACATTACCTGTTGACCTTAGCTCTTTAAAGATACTTGCTTTTGATGTGATTTTAGGAATTGATTGGTTAACTACTCATCATGCCAAAATTGATTATTTTCGTAAGGTTGTTAGTTTTCATATTCCTAACCAACCTGTTATGCGAATTCAAGCAACCAAACCACTAAAATCAATCGCTGCCATATCAAGCCATAAAGCCATTCGTTTATTGAAAAACGGATGTCAAGCTTTCATAGCCTATGTTATGGACTTGAACAAAAAACACGTCAGATTTGAATAATATTTTTGTTGTTAGTGAATTTCCTGACGTATTTCCTGAAGAACTTCCCGGTCTACCCCCAGAACGTGAAGTTGAATTCTTTATTGACCTTGAACCTGGTATAAAGCCCATTTCTAAAACCCCATATCGAATGGCTCCTATTGAACTTCAGGACTTTAAAGTCCAACTACAGGAGTTGTTGGACATCGGTTTTATTCGTCCTAGTACATCTCCTTGGGGTGCTCCTGTGTTATTTGTAAAGAAGAAAGATGGTAGTATGCGACTTTGTATCGATTATCGAGAATTGAACCATGTCACTATCAAGAATTGGTATCCGCTACCTCGTATTGATGACTTATTTGACCAGTTTCAAGGAGCACAATTCTTTTTAAAGATCGATCTTCGTTCTGGATATCATCAGCTGAAGATTAAAACTGAGGATATTCCAAAGACTGCCTTCAGACTCGGTACGGGCATTATGAATTCTTAGTCATGTCTTTTGGATTGACTAATTCTCCTGCTGCCTTCATGGATATGATGAACCGTGTATTCAAAGAATATTTAGATCAGTTCGTTGTTGTCTTTATTGATGACATCCTCATCTATTCCAAAAGCCGTAAAGATCATGAGCGCATTTGAAGCTGGTACTGCAAAAGCTTCGTGAAAATAAGCTATATGCCAAATTGAAGAAATACAAGTTCTGGCTTGAGGAAGTAGCATTCCTTGGGCACGTGGTGTCAAAACATGGAGTATCTGTCGACCCGGTGAAGATTAAAGCCATACAAAGTTGGGAGCAACCGAAGTCGGTGACCGAAGTACGTAGCTTTCTGGGCTTAGCTGGGTATTATCGGAGATTCGTGGAAGGATTTTCTAGAATCGCTACTCCGTTAACTTAGCTGACTCGGAAGGATACAAAATTCGGTTGGAGCGAGGATTGTGAGAAGAGTTTTCAAGAACTCAAGAGGAGATTCATTTCGGCACCTGTTCTGACAATACCATCTAGTTCGGATGGATTTGTTATCTACAGTGATGCTTCAGGCAAAGGGTTAGGATGTGTTCTCATGCAACATGAGAAAGTCATAGCCTATGCCTCGCGACAACTTAAAGAATATGAGAGGAATTATCCTACTCATGATTTGGAGTTGGCAGCAGTCGTTTTCGCGTTGAAGATTTGGAGACACTACCTGTATGGGGAGAAAGTGGAGATCTATACGGATCATAAAAGCCTCAAATATTTCTTCACCCAAAAGGAACTCAACATGCTGCAACGACGTTGGCTTGAGCTGTTGAAAGATTACGATCATACCATCCAATATCATCCTGAAAAAGCGAACATAGTAGCTGATCATCACTCCATACTCCGACTAGTCCCAGCTACAATCTCATTTCCTAAGAAAAATAATGGAACAAAAAGAAAAAGGATGAGTTCAAATAGTCTGGTAAAGAATATCATGACCAAGATAATGAAGAATATATTATCCTTAGTCTTCAACAGTAAAAAATTTGATAGAATATAATAGACAACAAATTTTAGATCAACAGCTGCAACGGAAATATCAATCAATTAATTAGGAGAGTAAGATAGATTATGATGTTCACAATTTTCTCCAAATTAAAAGTTCACCATCAATATTTTATCCATGTAACATCAATCAATAGTTCCTGATTATAATTATGCAAATCAATAGTTCATCTTTGATCTATAGACCAAAGATATTCAATTGTAACACCAATGGTTATGATCATGTCAATCAATAGTACATTTTTGCACTATGGGCCAAAGAGAACTTTTCATTATGTGTTGTTGCCATACCGACCAAAGACACTCAACGATCATATCTTCTTTGCACCCAGGCCAAAGACATTCATCATAACTTGATTCTTTGATGATTAGTACAAATTACATTGATATAAAGAATGAACAGAAGTTATAGGAATTATATAATAAAAGAATCAACATCCGAGATTTTACGTTTAATTTATCCAGAGTTCAGTAATGATATCCAGAAAATTCAATTAGATTTCAAGAATGGGATAAATAAGATTAACAATTCAACTATCACGAGTAAACGAAATAGGAAGATTCATGTGAAAAGATATTAAATGAAGCACGTGTGTAAAACCCCAAATTATTAATAAATAAAATTTAATTTCCTCTATTTATTATTTTGAAATAGTAAGGGTTGATTTGATTAATGTGGTTAGTTATGGGTAAATTGCGCAAATATTTCAAATAAACAGGTGGTTATAAAATATTCATTGTTGTTGGGGAATATTCGTTTGGTCGTGGAATATTCTTCCTGTCGGGGAATATTCGTACGACGGCGCAGTCTTTTGTGGGCCCCATAACAGAAAGTGATTGGATGAAGAAAATGACAAATATAAGTTGTTTATAAATAACGACGTAGTTATTACCGTTAATACTGTTGGAATACCCGGTAGTTAAAACACAGTAATACGCGTTGTTGCACAGTAGCACACGGTATTGTACCAATTATTGATTCTTATGTAAAAAGGCACTACTCAATAATGGTTACGGTAATTACTGTTCAGTATTTTATTTTATTGATTTAATAATTGCTGCGTTGATATTTTATATTACTATTGTTTCAATAATTGTCACTACACAATATTTTTCATTATCGGAGCAATAATTCATATTATCTGAATAATATTATTAGATAATATTATTGGCAATGTCTAAAAAATTCTGTCTGAGAGGTTTGATCACCTAATTGCGCGCCAGTAAGGAGAAATCCTTATTAGGAATCCCCCTCTTTCCTAGGAACTGTCTGGTTGTCAGTATTGTGATTCTGTAATATTATTTGTGAATAATTAATTATTGATTTATATGATGAGAAAAATATTGATTTTATGTGGATATAGATGGAGAAAATTTTTAATGTGACAATTGTTGAAAATTAATATTTTATCTTTTTCTGATAAAATAATTCATTTAAATTTATTATTATATTTTAATAATATAATAATGGTGATAGTTTTACAATGAATATGAGATATATGAGTATATGAGGAAAAAGAGTATTTTTGTTGCATTAAATGATTAACACATGTATTGTGTGTTGGTGGACCCCATTTCTTGACTGAAATTTGATTATAGCTTGTAAAATCGTCCGTTTATGGATTTTGGTCAATTTTTGTTCGGAATTTGGATAAACTTTCTTCTGCAAAGTTGTAGATAATGGAATTTCCTATAGAGAGTAGTGAGTTTCAAATTTTTCTGACAAAAGGGCTATTTATTATGAATTATTGAAGTTTCGGAGTTCCAAAATAATTAATTTTTGAAGTTTTAAATATTTTTTTTAAAAAAACGTTTTTTTCATTGTTGGGACTCATTTAACATGTGATTAGGTGGCTGAATTCAGATGCTAGGTGTGTGTAAGAATTTGATTTAAAAATAGTAGTATTATATTAAATTTTCTGCTTCGGTGTTCTAAGCATTTTCCTATAAATAAGGTGCTTAGGTTAGAATTGAAAATCACATCAGAAACACAAGATTTCTCTCTCTTTCTCTCTCGATACGTTGAGCGTATTCTTGTGAGTATACTTTGAGTGTTGTTAAACGGTACAAGTTCCCTTCAGCACTATATCTAGTAGTCCAGCCAGAAGTACTATTTTTCGAGGTAAGGGATGTTATTTTATTCGAAAATGATATTATTTCTTCAATATCATTATGCCGAAATATTGGTTGAAAATTTTTATCAAATTTGGAACTTTTCATGTCAGGGTTACTATTCATGAGTTACTATTCATGAGTTACTATTCACGAGTTACTATTCACCGGAAAAAAATGAATTTTTTTTTTCTTCCAAAATATCTATTCTGGATACTAGCTTTGATTGTATCCATATTTTGATCATTCTTGAATTTTACTCCACTATGATTGTTTATGAGGTATTTTTGGACATGGATAAACTGTAATACGAATCCCTAATATTTGTTCTTTTGCTTCACTGGATTCGTTTTCTTTAAAATATTTTTCATCATCCTCAGTCCTAATTGATGATATTAATGAATATCTTTGGCCTGTAGTGCAAAGATGAATGATTTCTGATGAATATCTTTGGTCTGTAGTGTAAAGATGAACAGGTGTTGAGATGAACATGACCAACTGATAGATATCTTTGGCTTGTAGTGCAAAGATGAATATGATTGATGTTACAGGGATAAAATATTGATGATGGACTTTTAAATTCATAGATAATAGTAGATTTTATTCTCTACGTAACTCTTCTATGAATTATTATTTTCGCTGCGAAGTTTGATTTAAAACTTGTTGTCTATTGTATTCTATTAGATTTTTTCCTGTTGAAGACTAACGATAATTTGTTATGTATTATCTTATTCATAATGTTCTTTATTGGGCTAGTTGAGCTCACCCTTTTCCTTGTTGTTCCATTTTCTTCTCAGGAGGCGAGAATGTAGCGAGTACTAGTCGGGGTGTGGAATGATGGTTCAAGACAGTTGTTTTATTAGTCCTCGCTATTTTGTAATACAGTGTATCAATAAGTATAATGAGGTCTTAATTGAGTATGAATACTGTCTAGATGACAATATTTGTATTTAAACTCACAGTATATGTGTTGTCGTATTTTGCACGACAATTGTAATCATAAAGTTGTAGTTATTTTTTGTATCATGTATTTGGCGACTCAGAATGGGTTGGATGGATTGGACCTATTTTGGGGGCGTCACAACGTGTAAAGTGCAATAAGAAGATTCAGGTGAAAAGATATTAGATGAAACACAAACTATTAAGAAAGTTCTAAATAGTTTAAGACTTTTCACCGTTTAATGTAAAAGTTATCGAAATAAATAACAATTTTTTACCATAATATGGAGTATGAAAGAAATGATATCCCTTACCTCAATTAACAAGTGATTGGATGTTGCTTTCTATGAAGTTTATCAACCTAAATATATTTATATACTTTAATTAGTAAATATCACATATGGTGTGCACTAACTTGTATATTATGAAATTATAAAAAGTGACTATATAGTATAAATTTGTGTAGCGTACAGAATAAACTTCAAAATAAAATCTTCCAAATGAAGTTTTTCAAAATAACTCTTCTAAAGGAAGAATTAAATATCGTGTGATGTGTATGAGTGTTTGACCAACCTTTATAGAAAATACTTACTTGAACAATACTCGTACTCTTACTGATCTTCACAAATACTCAAGATATATTAATACACTTAGAGAGAACTTACACTAAGAAATTTTTAGAGAGTGGAAGGAAATATAAGCAAGGGAGTTATGAATTTTCTTATGTTAAGCCTTCCTATTTATAGCAAAAATATCCCACATTTTATAAATATATTATTCATCCATTATCATTATCTTTAAATATAATGATTACCCATTTTCATCCATTATCTTTACTTTAAACATAATAATTACCCATTTCATCCATTATCTTTACTTTATTCAAAAAGAATAATCCATTATCAATATATATTCAAAAAGGTAAATCCATTATCAAAAAGATTATTTCATTATAATTATTTATTCAAAAAGATAAATTCATTATCAAAAAGATTATTACATTATCATTATTTATTCAAAAAGATAAATCCATTATCAAAAATATTATTTTATTTTAATTATATTATCCGTTTTCTACATTATTGACTTAATGTATTAATATCACAGATATTACTGTTCTTCAAATAATGAGTCAACCTAACTATTTAAAACTCGTGACTTTCATTTATGCAACTATTTATTACTACCCTTGCTACGATGTCAGTTATTGGTTCAATAATATAAGATATTATGACAATTATTGTGACATCCCTAAATTCATGTGCTTACTACAGTGGACGGTGTTCACTAATTTATTCTGAGTATAATTATTATAAACTTATAATATTGACAACCAGATCGTTCATAGGAAAAAGGGAGCATTTCGTATAAACGACGCGTAATTAAATAACTCATTTTCATAACAGAACTTTCTAGACATTGTCAATAATATTTATTAACCTAATAATATCATATCAGATAAAATGAGTTATTGTGTCGTGTCAATTATAATAATATGAAATATTATGAATTTGCTACTGTGGCAATTATTGAGTTCAATAATATGAAATATTATGTAGTTGCTACTGTAATAATTATTGAATCAATGATATGAAGTATTGTTCAAGACCGTGTGATACTGTAGAATGTCGTGTTTCACTGTAGAATACTGCGTGCTACTGTACTTTTATCACCGGGTATTTAAACAGTAAAAATGATAGTATTGTTTACTATATTTTTTTATTAAAAAAGTTATTTATATCGTTTTTTGCATCCTTTAATATTTCGTTGTAGAGCCCACCAATGATTGGTTGTTTCGGCGCCGTCACACTTTTACTTAATATTCCTGACAAAACGAATATTATACGACATAATGAATATTTTCAGACATACATTTGTAATTTACACATATCACCCTTAACTTACTTTTATCAATTTAACCATTTATTGAATAGAATTATAATTATAAGAAAAAATAAATACTTTTATTTCATAAAATTCGGGGTCTTACAAGGGGTCTTTCGTATAAACGACGGACAATTAAATAACTAATTTTCTGGACAAAACTTTCTAAACATTGTCAATAATATTTTACTGACCTAATAATATCATATCAAATAATATGAGTTATGGTGCAGTCAATTATTGATATAATAATATGAAATAATGTGCATTTGTTGTCGTGACGAGTATTGAGTTCAATAATATGAAATATTATGCAGTTGTTACTGTAACAATTATTGAATCAATAATATGAAGTAATATGCAATATCGTGTGATAATGTGGAATGTCTTGTGTCACTGTAGAAAATCGCGTGCTGCTGTACTTTTATTACCGAGTATTTAAACAGTTAAAAATGATAGTACCGTTGACAAATTTTTTTTATTAAAAAGGTTATTTATTTCGTTTTCTACACCCGACAATATTTCGTTGTGGGGTCTACCAATTATTAGTTATTTCTGCGCCGTCGTACTTTACCTAATATTCCCAATAAAACGAATATTTCCTGACAGAACGAATATTCTCCGATAGAACGAATATTACCCGACATACTTTTATAATTTACACATATCACCCTTACCTTTAACATTTTTTAATTTAACCATTTACTGATTAGAATAATATTTATAAAAAAAAAATTAAGTATTTTTATTTCACAAAAGTCGGGGCCTTACATACATCGCAATCATAATTCAGTTAAAAACTTTCGTAACGTTGTACATTACTCTAAATGAAAAGGTAAAAGAAATGAATGAGACTTATATTAATTGTATTAACTAAAATGAAATAAATTTATATTCCCTCCGTATCAAATAAAAGCCTTGTTTTATCTTTTTGGTCAGATGATCATTTTTAAAACTATATTTTTGTATCATTTGTAAATAAAATTTAGATTAACATATTATAATCATAAGAAACTAGATACAATTTACTACCAACTCCCTTTTTAAAATTTTAAAACCGTATTTATATATGTTTAATTATTAATTCAAGATATTATAAATCAAAATATTATATACAATTCACTATTAAGCTCAATTTTTTAATTTTAAAAATATATTTACTTATGCTTAATTATTAATTTAAATAATCAATTTAACTTATAAAAATAAAAAATCGAACATTAAATTTAGACAAAGAAAGTACAATTTATGTAGATGAAGAGGTTGAGAATCAAACTTCGGTTGTAAGACCCCAACTTTTATAAATAAAGACTAATTTTCTATAAATATCATTTTTGAATATTATGGAGTTAATTTGATATAATGTTATAGTTGTGGGTAATATTTATAAATTTTGCAAAGTACGCAAGTTGTTATATATTTCGATTGGTCGGGGAATATTTGTTTAACAGGGAATATTCGTACAATGGCACAATCATTGGTGGACCCCACAACGAAATTATTGTCGGATTGAGAAAACGACAAAAATATTTTATTAAAAATAACGGCGAAGTTTTACCATTGATACTGTTGAACTACTCGGTAGTAAAAGTACAGTAATACGTGTGGTTGCATAGTAGCACACGGTATTGATTATTAATGCTTATGTGAGAAGTCACTCAGTTTGATTCAATTATTGTCAGTTAATAATATGAATTATTTAGCGATAATGACGTTTTGTTTTATTCGTATTATTAACGTAATAAAACAGAAACATCTTTTTATATAAAACAGAATACTTTATTAAAGTTATTCTATAAATAGAATATATTATATTTTATTTAAAAGATTTTTCTTTAAATATGGACCGTCAGATTAAAGTAATCAATCTGGACCGTTCATGGATTAGTTACTATGCATTCTATTTTTCTATAAATAGCAGCTCATTCCTTCATTATTTCTTACGAATTCACTGAACTCTAGAGAGAGAAACTATAGAGAGAAACTATAGAGAGAGAGAGAAAAGTATTCTGCTACTTAACTACTTCCTTATTTCAGTTCTTCTTTAAAACGGTATGGGGTGTTATTTTTTTTATTCATGAAGAGAAATGTTGTTATTCCATTTCTTATTATTCTGTTGGAATAACTACTTCTTATTTCAGTTCTTCTTTAAAACGGTAAGGGTGTTATTCTTATTATGAAGAGAATGTGGTTATCTATTTCTTATATTATTCTGTTGGAATAAACTGTATACGCGGTCTACCCTATACTTGGTGACATTCTTCTGTTATTCTGTTGGAACATCCTGTCTGTGTGTTTTACATCGGACCTGGTTCCGTTTTTATTATTATTCTGTTGGAACATCCTGTCTGTGTGTTTTACACCGGACCTGGTTCCGTCTTGTTATTATTCTGTTGGAACATCCTGTCTGTGTGTTTTACACCGGACCTGGTTCCGTCTTTGTTATTATTCTGTTGAAATATCATGTCTGTGTGTTTTACACCGGACCTGGTTCCATTTTTTATTATTCTGTCGGAATATCCTGTCTATGCGTTTACGCCGGACCTGGTTCCATTATTTATTATTCTGTTGGAATAACCTGTCTGTGCGGTCTATCGCATGCATGGTGATTTCTTTTGTTATTCCATTCTTTATTGTACTCAGTTGGTTAAGTTTTGACTTCTATACTCCATGAAATTTGTGGAATATCCTTGATAATTGCGTTTCATCCAGTATCTTTTCATGAAAATATTCTTCTAAGCATTCTTGAATTTTACTCCACAAAACAGTATCATGTTGACAATTTGGACGTTGTTAATTCTTGGATAAATTAATTCTTGAACTTGTTTTATTGAATTCTTATATCATTGTCATCATCCTCATGTTTATAAAATGTTGAAAGTCATCTGTGGCCTGTAGTGCATAGATGGACTTGGTATGATTATGACCAGGGATTATTCGGTATAATCATGACCGTAATGTTACAAATGATGTGGTAAAAGTCCTCATTGGCCCGTAGTGCATTGATGGACAGTTGTTGGCATGATCATGACCATTAATGAATACACGAATATCCTTGGCCGTAGTGCAGGGGTGATTCGATGATGTGGATTATTTTATTAAGCTGAGTCCCAGCGATAACAGTGTTGAAAAACTTTTTAAATCATAAAAGATAGTAGAGTTTATTTTCTACTTGACTCTTTTAATGGATTGCTTGTTCCGCTGCAGTTAAACTTGATGTCTATTATATTTTATCAGTTTAACATTGTTGAAGGCTAATGATAATTTATTCTGCATTATCTTAGTCATATATTTCTTACTGGGCTAGTTGAGCTCACCCTTTCTTTCACTGTTCTCTTCAGGAAATGAGAACGTAGCTGGAGCAAGTCGGGGAACGGAGTGATGGTCCGAATGATAGTATTAGTTAGTAGTCCTCACTATTCTATGTAATGGTGTGTTAATAAATGTAATGAGGACTCTTTTGAGTATGAATACTCTCTAGAAGATAATATTTGTATTCAAACTCACAGTTTATGTTTTGTCGTATTGTACACGACAGTTGTATTAGTAAGTTGTATTTGTATTCTGTACTATGTATCTGACGACCCAAGATGGGTGATGTATACCTAATTTTGGGGGCGTCACAGTTGGTATCAGAGCTTAGGGATATGATCCCTGGCTAAGATGTGAGAATAGAACTAGGAGGGGAGAGACGGGGAATTCCTTCGCTAGTATGACCTACCTAAGTTTATTTGCATGGTATTTAATTGGTCGGTCATAATATAAGGATAAGATATGACATATCAATTAACTTTTATTTTGTGGCAGTATCTGAAATGGCATCTGAGAATGTTGAGAATAGCAATGGAGCACAGGCGACTGTTGATTCACCACATATCAATAATCAGGATAATGTGCATCAGGAAGGTGACAATCCTCATGCAAACAACAACACTGACCAGATGATGAATGATGGAATGTTCAGAAGCTTTATGCAGTTCATGCAACAGCAGGCGAGAGCGGCTCCTGTCCAAAATATAGGTGGAAACACTGAAAACTCTCGACGGTCACCGCTAAACAGTTCAAGGAGCTGGGACCACCAGAGTTTAAGGGAGAGCCAAAACCACTTATAGCGAAAACATGGATAAAGCAGATTACCAAGATATTTGATGTCTTGGGATGCTCCGAGGAGCAAAAGGTTCCTTTGCCGCCTTTATGTTGCGAGGAGAGGCAGATTACTGGTGGAAATCGATAAGCGTACTCAACCTGCCGCACTGAAGATGTCTTGGGAGAAGTTCCAAGAGCTGTTCAAACGACAAATACTTTCCGAAAGTATTCGTCACATGAAGGAGGTGGAATTCATCAAATTGGAGCAGAATAACTGACCGTGTCGCAGTACGAGGCCAATTTACGGAGTTGTCCTTTTGCGTCCCACTTGGTGGATAATGAAGAGAATGATGCGGAATATTTTTGCGAGGTTTGAACCGGAGATACGTCAACATCTTATTTCTCATAAACTGTGTTTGTATTCAGATGTTGTGAATAGGGCTCATTTAGTGGAGCGCGATAACGAGTCAACGCAACCAAAAGAGAGCAGTCGACAAAATGATAATACTAGTGAGAGCGGTCAT